>APFE030490433.1:159314-199252 GCA_000404065.3 Pinus taeda
AAATTATGGCTCTCTGCTGGCCCTCGGCCAGGCGAAGGCCTTAGGGCCACCTCACGGTTGACTGAGGGGCCTATAGGCCCTCCCCACCCACTGTGAGGTGGCGCTCAGGCCCGTGCCTAGCTAGGGGTCGATTCCTGTAATTATCCCTAGGCCGGGCGGGGGCTGAGGACAGCCATTTTTAAAAGCAATAACTAATTATTCAAAAACATTGTTTTTGTAAGTCAAAATTTTATTCATTTGGCAAAAGAGATATGCATCTAGAGTAACAAAAAATAGATGGTCTCACCCTGACCAGGTTTGTTGACCATTGTTTGCAGCATGTGACAAAAATACAAAAAAGAGACTAAGGACATCGTCCATAAACAGGAAGGCCATAGACACCAAAAGACAACAACACATAGAAAACACCTTAGGGCATGCTAGTCATCCGACATGATGGAAGACGGCTTATCCAGGGTTGTTCCTAAAGGAGGCGAAGGGCGAAAGTTGTATTGGGCATGTCCTTCGAAGTGCACCACCAACTTTTCCACTTTTTCTTAAAGATGTTTTGGCCATGCCAGACCACCACCACGCGCTCTCTAACCTAGAAAGTAGTGCATCCTATCTAGGGTGCCCACTAACTCAACATGCTCCCCCCTTTAGATCCTTTCAGCTGACTCCACCCAATCCAACAAAGTTTAAATTAGCTCGCAGAAATTCTCCAGACAACAATGTTGAATTACTCGTGGGATGGGAGATGAACATATACCAGACCCCCAACTGATCTTACCACCATGTCGCACACAACCGTGTCATTGAGGTTGTTGAGACCGCCCTCCATGATGGGTCGCTTTCTCACTACTGTCGCAGCCACCACTCGCTCCAACACCCATCTGCTGGGAGCGACTAGCATTCTTGCCACCCCGGCGTGTCCCAGCTCCATGGAATGAATTGGCCTGTCCTGGTCCCTGTGCCCTGATGAGCTTATCATGGCAGGGTGTGAGGAACACCCACACTGAGGGGAAGGCCGCATGTTGAACAAACTAGCAACACCACTACCAGTACCATGCTCAAGAGTGTCAAAGCCACCAACAACCTTCAGGTCCCAGCCCACTGTAAATCGCCAAGACCACCTCACCCAGAGCCCAAACCTCTCGTCACCCAAACTACTCCACAGACAACCATTCACAGCAACCCGGCTACTGCCACTCCACCAATTGTACACTCCAAGTTTTGGGCCCTTCAGAGTTCCAAGAGCTTGAGAAAATGGAGATAGAATGGATGGTTTAATATCACCCCTTGCCCAAAGCTTCCCAAGGGGCCTCTCATAGACCACACCAGCATACCTCCACAGTAACCTTCAGGGAGGCAATTTTTCTATCCCCACTGCACACAAGAAAACACCCACTTAGACACAAGGCATGCCAATTCTCGATCCAAGTGCCTAAGATGAAGTATCCCACACACAGCCACCGCTACCCTCAACAACACCACCAACTATACCACCTCCAACAGCTTCTAGTGAACCAGCAACTTGCACCTTCTAAATTCCAACATGACCAGAAATACCAACTTACCTGAACCACCTTAGGCCACATATGCATGCGCAAAAAAGCATGGGGTGTCTCCTTTGGATAAGAATAATGATAAATTTACACTGCCAAGAGTCAGAGAGGAAGCTTGACAGTCGCCACCCTATTCTGAAAATCCATTGTCGTTGCTTTTGTTTTCTCACAAAATACCAACCAAGAGCACAACACTGAACTGAAATGCCAACACAAAAACCATAGAAATGAGCCATCCTTCTCCTTAGATATTTGTTGTCCACACTCACGAAGAAATTAAGATCTTTCACATGAGCGCCTTTACAACCCCCAGTATGTTGGTTCGAACGAGAAGATGGAGAGGTCGGTCCTCCACCCACACACCAGTTATTTGCATTCATGGGACTCGGTTTTCCATGTGCTCCAGGATTCTCACCCCCATCGAAGAAGCCTCTTCCTCCTCCATTATCCGACATATATCTAATAGGTGGATATTTTGTGAAAGGGGGGGCAATCTTGAAGAAGATCTTGACCTTGGTGTTCACTACCCCAATTTGAAAGTTTATCCGCAACCTTATTGCCTTCTCGATCAACATGTTCGGTGATTACATATTCAAAGAAGAGAGCCTAGAATGAATATGTTCCCCTATCAGTTCAAAACTTTTTCTTTTCATTACTTTATCTGGAGGAGATATGTTTATAAGTCTTTGAAGCATGGCTATAACTATTTCAGAATCGACTGTGACTTGCAACTTGGATACCCTATTCCCATGCTACCTATAGTCATCTTTCCAAGGCTAGATATTCAACTACATTATTTGTGGAGTTTCCACATGATGCCACATAATACTTTACCACTTTCCCCTTATCATTGCAGATTATCCCCCCAAGACCAACTGGCCTGGGGTTACCCTTGGAGGCCCCATCGAAATTTATCTTAAGGAAACCTGGTGGGGCGCATGTGAAGAAGTTGGAGGAGACTCCCTTTGACAAGGGGTGATGAGATGGTCCAGGGTCAAAAGACTCTCGGTGAAGATCAAGAGTAGCCAAAATGGCACATTCACACCCCTCCACTTTCTAGTCCTCATCCGACCAGTCCAAGATAGAAAAAGTTTCTTTAATGTTCTGAAGGACAATTTTCCATACACTAATGGGGTGAAAGGATTCAGAATGGAAGACTACCCTGTTTCTCTCTTTCCATATGTTCCATAGGACGAATCCTTGCAAGAGGCACCATGCTCTATTGACAATGGGGTTTTTGAAGAGAGACCACCTCCATATTTCTAATGATTCTTGAAGGCTATTGATTGACCAATCAGATGCTCTAAATACCTCTGTGTGACAACCCCATACCTCCAAAACCTTTGGATATAAATTTAAGTGGTGGTCAGATGTTTCCTCCTCATTGCAGCACAGAGGACACTAGGACGGTCCAAGGAAGCCCTTTTTCTAAATTTCATCCCACGTGAAAAGTTTACCATGCCCCGTTAACCATAAGAAGAACGAGAATTTTGCCACAATCGAGAGTACCAAATTCTCTTCCACAGTGGGTCCAGCTCCATGTCCCCTATAGATGATATAATTGAACAGGTCTCCTTGAGGGAGAACATGCCTTGTGGGAGGTGTCCCCATCGAAATTTATCCAGTTCTCCATTGTTGAGGATAGAGCATTGATGTAGAATTGGAAGGAGGGCATCCCAGTCCAACAGGGGATCATGAGCTAGCCACTTACCTAAAGATTTCCACTCCCTTCATTTTAACCCTAGGGATGTTTCTAGCCACAAATATTTAACACGTTCTGCGCCCAATTGGGAGGTGAATGTATGAATATCTGCAAACGTTGGATCTTGATCCAATCTGGGATGTTGCATCCAACTCTCGTTCCAGAATTTAACTTTACTACCACTCCTAATTTCTGAGAATCCATGTTCCCGAATGAGGCCTTACTGAGCCTTAGCGCGATTCCAGATTGAGGATCCATTTGGTAAGTCCTACGGAGCTATAATGGGTCATGCCAACCCTCTACCCCATATTTGACTACCTATATTTACTTCCACTCTTGATTGCCTTGGAGCCAACGCCACCAAACCTTTGCACTAAGGACTTGGGATAATAGCGCTGGATCTTTCAAGCCTAGGCCACCATGGATCTTTGGTTTACACAACTTATCCTAGGACACTAGGGCCCATTTTCGTCTGATATGAGACCCAGTCCATAGGAATTTTTGGAACTTGGTAGTCAACGCCTCATAGATGCATCTGGGGGCCGGAAGGTCCGAGAGTTGATATATGGGGATAACCTAAAGAACCATTTTAAGGATAACAAGCCAGCCTACTGAGTTCAAGACCCTTGATTAGTGAATGACGAGATACATGGAAAATCTCAGTGGTGAGTACCCTTGATTGGGCCTATAAATTCTGGGATGAGATACACGGTAAAGCCCAGAGGGTGGAGACCTCATAGGCCTAGGAATATCTTGACCGATAATGGTGAGATACACAGTAAAGCCAAGAGATTGGGACAAACAAATCCCTCATGGTGTAAATGGAGAGATCCAGTGGCATCCATGCTTGTTTTTAGCCTCGTAATTTGGTGAGGATTGCGGTAAAACCTGGTATTGTATGTTTATTGTTTATGGCCTAATGATTCATTGGGGAATGCGGTAATACTTGGTTATATTGTTGAGGGTGATGTGGTGTAGCCTCACGAAGCTATAGTTGACTTTTGTTATAAGTCCCACATTCATGCTTGGAATATGGCACGGGGGTGATTAGCTGAAAGAAAGATTTGGTTCAGCCAATCTACGGTTGGGTGGAATGTGGTAGTCCCATATTGGGTTGGGTTTTGCATTCATTAATAAGAACTAATTATCCTTGGTATTTTATGAGAAAATGTATTGGTTCATATGATGCATTTATGGTTGATGTATCCTTGTTATTTATGTTGGTTATATGTTAGTTATGAGCATGTTTTATGATAATGATGATGTGTGGATCTCATCATGTTTTGATTTTTAAATGAATGTACAATGAATATATGACCTAACAGATGATAATGAAGCTAATGTGATAAGGCATCAATGATTCTTAGCGATTCTCTGATACGTATGAGACCCTTATGCTTAGATATGTTATTATGACTTGTAAAATGCATATTTGTGACATGTTTGACGAAATGTTTATTATGGATAGTAGGGGTCCAACCAAGTATTTGCATTTTCATCATTATTTTGATATTGCTTTTCACTCCTAAAAGTTTCATGGAGTTTTGGTAGTGCCTTGAGTCTTGGGCCAGAAAAAGTGGCACAGAATCTGCGGTCGCGGGCTCAAAACTCATTGAAAGAGACCCTAGTCACTTGCATGCCCATGCTATGAGAGCATCTGGGGGGGACAAGTCACTTGCATGCCCATGTTATGAGAGCAACTAGAGGCTCCCAATCGTATGCATTCCCATGTCATGGGATCGAGGCTCTAGGGCAGTGAAGTGTCAAGTTGTTGCAGGGGTTGATCACCTGGAAGGGTTGGTTCGCTCCTGTATGTTTTGTGGTATGCGAAAAAGGTTAGGTTGGTTGTGTTATGTTAGTTCCACTTCCTTAACTATAGATGGGGATTTGAATCAGATTGTAGTAGCCTCTCGTCACATGTTTACCCCAGTGGACCGGTCAACTTGGGTAAATGTGGTAGGAGGGTGTTACAGAGTGGTATGAGAGCATAGTTCACCCCTTAGACTGGATGGGCGATGTGTGTTGGTCATGCATTCATGTTGGTTGCATATGTGTTACTTATACTTGTGGTCTATGTGCTTGTTGTATATGCATGGTGTTGGTCATGGTTGCAGTGATGTCACCATGTGAATGTGGATGGTGTTTTGTTGGATGTGTTTATCATGAGTATAGGTCGGTTATGCACTGGTTATGCATGTCAGTGTTTGTATGTATTGTGTATGCATGCATGTCATCCATATGTTGATTATGCAAACATTGATATGGGTGTAGTTTTCATGCATGAGGTCATGATGTGTGGTTGACATGGTCATGCATTTATGATTGGACTATGGTAAGGATGATATCTATATGTTGTTATGATTATGTTTATACATGTATTGTGCTAATTTGGTTGATCTTGCAGATGAGATATCCTCCCTGAACTATACAGAGGTATATTTATAATGTTTATATTTTGGTTTAGTTGACATGGTATGCTTTGTACGAAGAAAACAACAAAGATGACTAGCAAGATGGTAGACTACAGTTCTCGAGACTCTCCCTATATATCAAATGAGTAGTGCGGTCTTGGGAATTCTTCTGACTTAGAAGACACATTGAGAAGATTGAAGGAAAAATTAAGGAGTTGCAAGGCAGATAATGACAGAATCATGTAGACACATGAGAAACAAGTAGAAGTCAATGCAATAATCCTTCAAAGTTTGTCAAAATTGCAGAGACAAGGACCACTTCAAATCAGCCATGGATAGAAGAATAAGACTAATGGGGCATATGGCAGCAAATCTCATGGTGGTCACAAGTCAGATAAGGATGAAACGATTAAAGATGGTAGGTTCTTGGACACTCTAGATTGGAGAGGTGATGGACACATGTATTATTCTAGTTCTAGTTCTGACATGCACTATGATTGTCATCATTATCATCTTTACAAGAGGAGTTATAGGGTATATTTTCTAGATGAGTTTAAGAGAGTTAAGCCACCTACCTTTGATGGATATTTGAAGAAGTTGGAGGATGAAAAGGATTGGTTACTTGGGATGAATAAGTTCTTTGAGTTGCATAATTACATAGATAATATGAAGGCTAGAGTAGCTATCTTCAACCTGAAAGGTAAAGAAGACATCTGATGGGAAGGTGTGAAGCGAGTTAGAGACATATGACAAAAGAGTTGAGTTGGCATGAATTCAAGAGACTTTTTTGGAAGAAATACTTATAGAGAGGTACTATGACAACAATGCCAATGAATTCTATGAGTTAAAAGTGGGATCGATGACAGATGAGTATTATACGACTAAGTTCTTGGAGCTATTGAGGTATGTACCGTATCTTAAAGATGAAAATGCTAAAGTTCAAATATTTTTCAGTGGATTGCCATTAGCATTTAAGGATAAGATTAAGTATGATGAACCTCAGTCATTGGAGGAAGTTATTGGGAAATTGAAGCACTATTATGAGCAACTGAAACATAAGACATAATCTCAGCAAGGTTGGAAAGGGGAAGACAAAGCTAAAGGTAAATGGCAGTCGAAAAGAACAAGACCTCAGATTGCAAAAGAGAAAGAGAATGTTGCACCATATAAGAAGTTCAATTTAGCTAGACAAGGACATGGGTCACAACAATAGTATAGAGGTGATGGTACCCAAAGGTTGGAGTGTTGGATATGTGGTAAAGAGCATCTCAAGAAATATTGTCTACAGTATTAGGGTGGTAGGCCTCATATTTATAGTGCACAGGAGGCGTAGACTATTGGGGATGTCGAGCAGAGCATTCCTCGTATCTATGCAATGTTGGATAACAAGCAAGAAGATCATCATGCATCTATCATTGAGATGGACGGTAAGCTTTGTGATCAAGTTGTTTCTATTTTGATTGACCCTGGATCTAATTATAGTTATATTAGTCCTAACTTGGTGGGTAAGTGTGGCTTGAATAAAGAATCTCATGCAAAATCTTGGTTAGTGTAGATGGCTACAGGTACCAAGAAGAGAGTGCATAATTTGGTAAGTGTTTGTGCATTTGAGTTGAATGGTATGCCTACTTCAGCACATTTGAATGTACTACCGTTGGGGTCATATAATATGTTTTTAGGTATGGACTGGCTATATCTTAGGACCAAAGTGGACTGCTATGACAAATCCATTGAGTGCTTGGATGACAATGGGGAGAAAATAATCTTGTAAGGTAAGAAGAAGGAAACATTAGTTAGGATGGTGACAGTTATGCAGGAAAAGCGTAGTCGCAGAAAGGGGTGTGTATTATTTGTAGTACACATTTCTAGAGACAAAGTTGAGGAGAATGAGGATGCGGAGGTATTGAGCAAGTACCCATTTTTACAGCAATTTTAGGATGTGTTTCTTGCAGAGATTTCAGAGTTTCTACCTCACAGAGAAGTGTACTTTTCTATTGAGTGGATACCAGGGGCAGCGCCAACATCAAAGGCACCTTATAGGATGAGCACTCCAGAGTTAGTAGAGTGAAAGTTGTGGTTGAAGGAAATGCTTGACAAGGGATACATTAGGCCAAGAGTATCGCCTTAGGGTGCACCGATATTGTTTGTGAAGAAAAAAGATGGTACTCTTAGGTTATGCATTGATTATAGGTAGTTTAACAAGGTGACCATCAAGAAAAAGTACCCATTGTCGAAGATTGATTACTTATTTGATCAATTAAAGGGAGAAGAAATGTCCTCAAAGATTGATCTGAGATCTGGATATCATCAGGTATGCATTAAAGAAGAGGACATATACAAGACAACTTTCTGGACTAGGTATGGGCATTATGAGTTTATTCTAGTCCCATTTGGTCTGACTAATGCTCCAGCTACCTTTATGTTCTTGATGAATAGTGTGTTGCGTCCTTATATAGACAAGTTCGTTATTGTATTCATTGATGACATCTTGATATATTCTAAGAATGAGGAAGATCATGTTGAGCATCTAGCACCACTATTGAGATTTTTGAAAGAGCATCAGTTGCATGCTAAGCTAAGTAAATGTAGTTTCTTTCAGATAGGGGTGCATTACTTGAGAAATGTTGTTTCCCAGGAAGGCATAGCAGTGGATCTAGAGAAGATAAGGCCTATCATGGAGTGGGAAGCTCCTAGAAATATGGAAGAGGTAAGATCATTTATGGGGTTAACAGATTATTATTGGAGGTTCATAAGGAACTTCTTCTGGATTGCATATCCTATTATGTCACTGCAGAGGAAAGGTAATAAATTTGAATGGACAGAGGAATGTGCAACAAGTTTTGAGTAGTTAAAGCAGTTATTGACAAATGTTCTAGTCTTAAAGATTGCAGATCGAGACAAAGAGTTTGTAGTGTGTACAAATTCTTGCAAGAGAGGACTTGGTGGAGTCCTAATGCAGGAGGGACATGTAGTATCTTACGATTCATAGAAACTAAATGAGCACAAGCAGAACTATCTGACTTACGATCTTGAGTTAGCAGTGATCATTCATGCTTTGAAGATGTGGAGGCACTATCTTCTTGGCAAGAGGTTTGTATTGATGAGTGATCACAGTGGGTTGAGGTACCTATTTAACCAACCGAATCTGAATTCCGGGCAATATAGATGGTCAGCCACAATTAGTGAGTTTGAATATGAGATTAGATACATCAAGGGTGAAGAGAATAGGGTTCCAGATGCTCATAGAAGGCAGGTACAGGTAAATCACATTGCAGCTATGAGTTCTTATGGGATAGATCTATAGTATCAGATCTTACAGGCAGGTGAGCAAGATAATAGGTACATGGAGCTCAAGCACATGGTACAACAGAGTATAGGTACGGTATAGGTAGTGGTATAGGTTCACAGGATGTGGATTATCATCTCTCAGCAAATGACTTGATCAAATTTAGGGACATGATATATGTGCCAAACAATAGTGAGCTCAAGAAGATTATCTTGAGGGAGTTTCATGTGAAATCGTATTCAAGGCATTTGGTGTTGAAAATAGTGTAACTAGGTTCAGTCTTCATTATTTTTGCATTAATGTATTTTTGTATTTAAAGAATTATTTTTTCTCTAATTAAAGAGCTCAAGACAAGTCATGTAAAAATGAAGACAGTCATGTATTATTTATGTAAATGTAATGAACGTAAGTCCTTCTAGATCATCAAAGAAATACTAAAATGTGTGCCCCCGGTTTTACTCTAGAAATCGCTCAAAGGAAGGCTATGAAACCACATCGGCTCAGCTATATGGTCGAAGGAAACGTCGGCCTAATCAAAGTTCACATCAGCTCAGCTATATGATCGAAGGAAACATCAGCCTAATCAAAGTTCACGTTAGCTGAATGAATGGGAAGGAAAGCCTATATATAGGCTACGTATGGATCCTCCAAAATTCAATTCAATACACTTCTCTCAAAAAGAAGCAAGGTAGCGAAGTAGCCGCAGCGTATGAGGAGTTTGTCCCCTCATCGAGCCTGCACCTCATGTCGGCATCCAGATCTGGGTTAGCATATTGCATTTCATGTTTGTGTGAAGGGTTTGAAGGGCAGTTCCGACCTCAATAGGAAGGAGGAGACTATGGATGACAGTGCAAGGATACCATAAGACTAGAAGAGCCCTAACTACATCCACGTATGCATATATGCTCTGAAATCTAGGGTATCCTCCTTCACTATTGGATCATCTTATGGAAGCCTTGTACATCAACTATATTCATAACTATGACAATGTATAATTATATATGTCTCAAGAATAGAGTGAGGCTAGGAGAGCCTATCTGAACTGTTTCGGAGCAGACTGAGATAATTCTTCAATTGCAGAATTGAAGAGTGTTATTGGATACATATTCTGAGGTATTTTCATTCGATGTTGAAGGCCTTTCAAGGTCAAGTTCGAGGCATGTAATTTCTCAATAAATAGTCTATAAGAAAAAGTTCAAGGGTTTTTCCCCTCAAGATTTGGAGAGGTTTTTTCCCTGGCATGGCGCCAATATTTTGTGTACTTGTGCATGATTGATTTTCTTGTTTTGATAATTGATTGATGATAATGATACATAGTAATAATATTGATTAAATCTGAAGAAAATAATATCTCAAGCAATTATCTAAGAAAGAGAAATATAACAATTTCATTGCCCTTAAATTTCTCAACACTTGGGATATCAAAAGACATTGACAACAGTGAAGAAGTTTTATTATTGGCTGAATCTAAAGAAGGATGTGGAAAATTTTGTGGCTAGGTGCTTGGATTTTCAGTAGGTGAAGGCAGAGTGTAAGCACCCATGTTGATTACCACAACCAATTCCAATTCTCCAATTTCCATGGATTTCATTATAAGTTTGTTGAGGACATCTAGACAACATGATTCTATCATGGTTCTGGTGGACATGTTGACTAAGGTAGCACACTTCATTCCAGTGAACACTGCATATTCAGCTAGTGATGTGGCACAGGTGTTCATCGTAGATGTGGTCAGATTGCACAGTGTTCCAAAGAAGATTGTGTCAGGCAAGGATGCAAAGTACACTTTCAAGTTTTTGAAGGAGTTGTTTGTAGGTTTAGGTACAGAGTTGGCCTTTGGTACAACTTATCATCTATAGATAGATGCATGGACAAAGAGGGTCAACAAGATATTGGAGGACATGTTGAGGATGTATGTGATGCATCAATAGAGGAGATGGAATGAGTACCTCTTTTTGGTTGAGTTCGCTTATAATAATGGTTACCATAAGTATTTGAGGATGAATCCATTTGAGGCACTCTATGGGCAGAGTTGCAATACTCCCATTAGTTGGAGTGATCCAGTGAATAAGGTGTTGATTGGACCAGATATGTTGGAAGAGATGGAACATGAAATGTAGGTAATCAAGAATAATCTAAATGCAACACAAGAAAGAAAAAAAATTTATGCAGATCGAAATAGGTTGTTTAAGGAGTTTCAGGTTGGGGAATAGGTCTACTTACGCATCAAGCCAAAGAAGAGTTCCTTGAGTATTCGATCATGTGCCAAGTTGGCACCTCGATTTTGTGGACCTTTCAAGATACTTGAAATGGTCAGACCAATATCCTATTGACTTTCACTGCCTCCGACAGTGAATTTCCATGATGTTTTTGATGTGTCATTTCTTAAGAAATATGTTAAAGATGTTGATCATGTGATTGATTGGTCTATATTGCAGGTGGAGCCAGAAGGAGAATTCCAGCTAGAACCACAGTGTATATTTCAGAAAAAGACACTCATGCTCTGAAATCGAGTAATCGAGCAGGTTAAAGTGTAGTGGAAGCACTTTGGGCTTGATGAAGCTACATGGGAGATGGATGATTAGATGTGGCCTATGTATCCTTCTTTATTCATTGGTTGAGCGAATGTTTTTGGTATATGTTTGGTATGATGTTTTTTGTATGTATATGTATATGTATATGTATATGGATATAAATAGAAACATGAGTTGTGTTATAAAGCTTCAATAAGCAGTATGGTTGTCATGTCATTATGGTTATTATGTAGTTATGTTGTCATGTTGGTCTGCTTCTCAACATGTCGATCATTGTAAATATTGCATTGAGCTAAGTTATAATTCTCCATGGGAAGTATGGTTTTCTTTCAATAGTCTTGTTGGTTGTAGGTTTCATTGAACGCTGAGGACATTGTTCCCCCAAGGGGGAGGGTTCTATAACAGCCCTAGTGAAAATTCCATCTAATAAAAGTTAATAAAGAAAAAATAATTACCATGGTTATGGGAAACTTATTCCAAGCTGAATGTTGGGCAAGACATCCTAGTGTGGGTGTCCATTTGGTTTATTATGGCTAAGAAAATTGGCAAAGGCAATGGAAAAGGATTTGCAAAGGCATGAGGCATTAATTGGCATTTTATTTATGAAAATAAAGGAAATTAGGAGAAAATGAAGGTGAAATGTCACAGGTTGCATGTGAGGAGGAAAATGAAGGAAAATAATGGAAAATTGAAGAAAATAGAGGCATCATCAATAAAAAGGCTTATGAGGATTAGTTGGTACCTTTTGTTAGTTCAATTTTGGATCTCTCTCTCTATTCTCTCTCTCAAAAACTCTTGGACACTAAGATTTTTCTTGGAGCACTTCAACATTGGATCAAGAAAAGCAAAGAAGGCAAGAAAAAACAAAGATCAAGCAAGGAAGAGTAGGATCTAGCTGCTACAAAAATATTATTTGCAGGTATCAATCTGCATGTGTGATTTCCTTTCTAGATTTAGCATGCATGGTTATGCATTTGTGTTCTTAGTTCACTTGTTATCATGGGCATCGATTTTACCAGATGCGACAATGTTTTTCAGCCTAGCTTTGCCATTTGTAGATGGCCATGGTGTGGTGGGTTCTTTTGTATGTGGTAGAGATGGATTTTCGAATGGACTCAAAGTCGAGTGGGGTGGTCCCGGGATTATTAATAAGACCTAGGAATCTTGGGACGGGATACACGATAAAGCCTAAATATGAACACCTCGGTTGAGCCTAGGAATCCCTTGAATGGTGAATGATGAGATACACGGTAAAGATTAGTGGTGAGTACCCTTGATTGGGCCAAGGAATCCCAAGATGGGATACACAATAAAGCCCAGAGGGTGGAGACCTCGTAGGCCTAGTAATACCTTGACTAGTAATGTCAGGATACATAATAAATCTGAGAGGTTGGGATAGACAAATCCCTCATGGTGTAGGTGGAGATAACTGGTGGCTCCATGCTTTTTTTTAGCCTAATAATTCAGTGAGGATTGCAGTAAAGCTTGTTATTGCATGTTTATTGTTTATGGCCTAGTAAATCCTGGTTCTATTGTTGAGGGTCAGATGGCATAGCCTCGAGAAGCCCTGCTTGATTTTGGTTATAAGTCCTACATTCATGCTTGGAATATGGCATGGGGGTGATTGGATGAAAGAAATATTTGGTTCAACCAATCTATTGTCATGTGGAACATGGTAGTCCCATATCGGGTTGGATTTTGCATTCATTAATAAGAACTAATTCTCCTTGGTATTTTATGAGAAAATGTATTGGTTCATATGAGGCATTTATGGCTGATGTATCCTTGTTATTTCTATTGGTTATATGTTGCTTATGAGCATGTTTTATGACCATGATGATGTGTGGCTCTCATCATGTTTTGATTTGTAAATGAATGTACAATGAATATATGACATAATAGATGGTAATGCAGCTAATGTGATAAGGCATCAATGCTTCTTAGTGATTCTAAGTTAAGTATGAGACCTCTATGCTCAAATATGTTGTTATGACCTACAGAATGCATATTTGTGGCATGTTTGACGAAATGCCTACCATGGCTAGTAGGGGTACATCCAAGTATTTGTTAAAGTATTTGCATTTGCATCTTTGTTTGATGTTACTTTTCATTCTTGAAAGTTTCATGGAGTTCTAGATAGTGGCCTGAGTCTTGGCCCTAAAAAGGTGGCACAAAATCTGGGGTCGTAGGCTCAAAACTAGCTGAAAAATACCCTAGTCACTTGAGTTCCCATGCATGAGAGAGACTTGTGGGTGACAGTCGCATGCATGCCCATGTCATGGGATCGACTAGGACTCTAGGGAATTGAATTGTCAAGGACTTGCAGGGGTTTATCACCTAGAAGGGTTGGTTGGCTCTTGTAGGTTCTATGGTATGTACAGAAGGTCGAGGTGGTTGTGTTGTGTCAATTCCACTTCCTTAACTGTACATGGGGAGTTGAATCAGATTGTAGTAGCCTCTCATCACATGTTTACCCTAGTAGACTAGTTAACTTGGGTAAATGTGGGAGGAGGGTGTTATAGTTTCTAGGTCATTATAGTTTTGCTAATTGAACAAGTCAACGAGGTTGGTCATGGGGAAAATGTTGAAAATTTACACCCAAAAAAAGACTTTATTCCAGTAGCAACACTTTTCGTTTTCAGGGTGTTTTTTACACCAAAAAAGTTGGCTTTTATTGGATTTTACTATTATCTTTAAAAAATGTTGAAAATTTACCCCAAAAAAAATTGTGATGCAGAATCAACACTTTTCATTTTCGAGCTATTTTTTCATGTTTTTTTGCTAAAGTTCTCGTTTTGAGGTAATAGTTCTCGTTTGATCGGTAATTTTGTTTACTTTCAGCGATGGTAATTGTGTTCGCCTTGAAAGCATTGAAATGGATAAAAAATAATATGATTCAATCCAATCCAAATCATGATATATAGTGAAATGGAAAAAGGAAATAAATTATTCTCATAGAACTAATTCGCTTTTTAAGATATCATGATCAATATGGAACATGGCTTGAGAAGAAATGGATTTGTAAATTGTATTTCATATTGTATACATTATAACCGGATAATGAAATATGTACCCATTATGTATCACATTGATCACCTACATATTCATTTACTCACGTAAACCTCCTTAAATTTAATTCTCGATGGTTGTATACATGTAATAGATAAAAGATGCAATAACTTGACATTTGCAATAATTGTTGCCATATCCTTGTGAGCTTCACAATTCCAAATTCCATTTAAAAAATTGAAAATCACTTGCACTAAATCCAAATCCTTTGATTAATGAAGCGTATTTATAGTCCATCATAATCCATTTTCATTGTAATGGAAGATAAGGGTTGAGCTCTGATATAACAAGTAGTAGTGATGTGATAATATAAAAAAAACTACAACTATCGCAAAATTTTACAACATCACAATTACTAGAAACTTGAAAGGACTTTCAAATAGATACTCGTCAAGCCCAATGGTGGCACATAAGAGAAATACGAGTGGGGAACACCTGTATGAATTATAATGGACGTGTAAATGAATGATAAGGAAGAAGGATCAATCTTTCATTGAAGAAAGAAAGGTTACTACATCAAGCTCTTATTGAAGGCCCCATCATCTTAAGAAGGTCATTTATCCTTTTATGTCTTGAAGACACTTTACTATTGAAGGAAAGTCTTTGATATATCCTAAAAGGTCATGAAAGCATCAAGATAGTTGAAGGAATCATCAAGAAGAACACTTGTTGTTCTCCATGTCTCAAGCTACATATCAAATGGCTTCATTTTGTAAGGGAGGAAACAAGCTTGTTGGATCAACAAACTTCCTAGCATGGAAGAAGAGGATTGATTTGGTACTTACAGAAATGAAGTCATGGGATGTGTTCTTGGTGAAATTACTCAAGTACACAAAGAAAAGAATCAAGAGTTAGCAATATACAAGAAGGGATAGGGGAGGGAATAAAGGATTCTTATTGAATCCATAAAGGATCATCTCATTCCCTTTATTGTTGATTTGAGTACATCTAAAGAAATCTATGTTAAGTTGGTGAAATTGTAGTCTATAAGTACATTAGGTCAAAAAATATCCTTAAGGAATCAACTATATAAAATAAGAATATCAAAGAATTAAAATATGTCCACATATATTATGAAGATGTCACAATTGAGGGACAAGTTGTTGGGGCTTGGGAAAGTCATCTCTGATTTAGAGATGACTACTTGTGTACTAAATGTTTTGTCATTTGAATGGATCAGTTTTGTGATTAGTGTCTATGCAAGAAAAAATACTATTAGCTTTGATTAACTAAGGGCTTAATGTATCTTGAAAGAAACAAAGATAAAGGCAAAGGATGAAACCAAACTAAATGAAATTTCTCAAGCCTTTGTTGTAAAATCCAAGAAGAAGAAAGCAAAGTTTGGAAAGTCCAAAGGAAAACAAGATATGTCCAAGATACCAATATTTGGATGCAATGAGTATGGGAATTTTAAGAGGGATTGTCCAAACAATAACAACAAAAAAAGAAGAAAAGTGGAGCTCACATAACTAAAGAAAAGGAAGAACTTGAGAAGAAGTTGAAATGAGAAGATCCTGAGGATCTATATTATTGAAGGAATATCCATCTCTATCAGGTTTATTTGTAGTTTTTCTTTATTCTATTAGAAAATAGCAATTAGAGTAGCATGCATTGTTGCATTCTCTAGAAGAAGTATTGATTTTTATGAAGCGTGGAATCATAGAAGGAAGCATATGAAAGTGGAAGAATTAGAGTCTTCATGATCAAATTGCTTTGGAAGAAGTCATATAGTTGACAAGAATGAGAAGATTTGGATTATCTTTCACATCACAATTCATCCAAGTATTTTTTAACATAATGTTAGAGGTAGTCCTCTTGCAAAAAGGATCATCATGATCCTCCAATAAGAACCATCATTTAGGGAAGGTTCTTTAATATTTGGAAAAAAACATTATGACATGACTAGTATATTCCACTTAGAATGGAATTAGTAGTCTTGAAGGATGGAGGCACGTGGATAGTCGAGATGCACTTTGAAAGGCATAATTGAAGTCTTTCTCTTCTTAAAGAGGGAAACTTATCCTCGATAAGGATAAGAAGCAAGCTCAATCAAAGGAAGGATGGCTAGATGATTAAGGTATGCATAACTGTTCTCTAGAATCTATAATTCATGCCTAAAGAAATCTTACAAAAGGAGTTGGTTGTGAGAATGTGCTTGGTAACATGAGCATTAGAAGTCTTCCATGTGGTCACTCGATGCTTGGAAGGAGGAGTTGGCATGCTTTGGAATGGATAAAGATCAAGACATTTCCCAAAATAGCATGAATTAAGACATGATGATATTGGTCAACATCAAATATGGTCTCCTGAAGAAAGAAATAGATTTGATAATGACAACTACAAGGAAGAAGATATTGCAGCTTGTTCCATGGGCACTTTGATTAAAATCGAAAACATGAAGGATTTTTGTACAAAATGGAGATAGACCATGCAAAAGGATGTTGATCTAAAATGAAACAAGTAGAATCTGACAAAATTCCATCATGTTGAAGTAATTATGATATTGATATTTTGGTATTGGTTATTTGGTTGATATATGATTTTTCTACTTAGAAGAATGTCGTAGAAATGCATAATGGCAGTTAAGGCAAGTACAACTATTTAAAACTCAATTCAAAGAATACATGAATCAAATTGATGGTTCTGGTAATCCTTAGAGGATTATATGTTCAAGATGTCTACATCATCTTGGGATTGAAAGGTAGAAGTACAAAAAGACAACATGATGTTTATGTTTCGATGATAATGAATATCACTTTCATGACTAGAGGGAGTTGTGATTACGTCTACTTTGATTGGATCAATACAATGCCTTTGTTGATAATGATTAGAGGAAAGTGATATGAAAGGTTGATGGCTTGAACCCTGTCATAGACTAAAGAAATTTTGGCTCCATTACAAAAGCTCAATATTATGAGATGCAAAGGGGAGGAGGAACCTTGCAGCTACCACTTGAAGCTCCATGAAGAACTAGTAGTTGATGTATTGATGAATATAAGTTAAAGAGCTTGTGGTTATGACTTCCCAATTAAAAAAAAGTAACGAATCCCCGTTATGCTTGAGAGGGAGTAAGAAGTCTCGTTAAAATATTTGAGAAGGAGCAAGGATCAATTTCCAAATCAAAAGGGAAGGAGGTTCTCCTCTCTAGTTGAAAGGGAGTGATGTTAGACATCATATTCTCCATGTTTCATGCACTAGACTAGGACTAACAACTGTAAGTCTAGTGAAGTAAATAGGAAGGAGAATAGAGGATTGGATAAGCATATGAGATTGATATTCCTTGAGGATAAATAATCCAATATAGGAAGTAGATCGAGAATCTTTGAATATTGGAAAAGGTATCCAAGAAAAGAGTGGTAGAAGAGGACCAATATTATTTGAGGATTGAGAATCCAAGATAAGGATATTTCTAGAAGGACATACCTAGTGAACATTCAGATGGCATATGTGCCTTAAGAGGGAGTGTGGTGTCTCACGCAAAACCTCCCAACATTGTGCTATGATCTAATAGAGCAAGGACTCGCCATGTTGATAGTGTTTGTTATGATGTTGATGTTTGAGAATCGCTTATCAATCTGACTCTTATTATGACAATATTTCAATTTGAGAGAATTTGTGTACTAGTTATGTAATTATGAATACCTCCCTAGTTAAGAGGGAGTGTTGGAGAATGTAACTAGATTCAGTCTCCATAGTTATCTTTGTACTTATGACATTATATATATTTGTAAAAAGAGAAAAAAAATATATTATTTTAATGATGGGTTTCATGCTTAAATAGATTTGTCACTAGGTCAAGCATGTTCTTCATGTAATTAAGGTTTATTGGGCCAAAAGAATACTTTTTCATATGTATAAGACCCATTTGGGCAATTTGTAACAAGAAACATAAATTATTTTTTAGTCTAGAAAGTCAAAATGACCCCCAAGACCAAGTCGACTCTGCCAGTGAAAAACCGGCCTAGAAAGAGCATATTTGACCTCTTGAGAAGGGTATATAAAGGAGAAGAATTTGACCCAATTAGGCACACCAAAAAGTTTAATCTAAAACAAGAAGAAAGAGACAATAAGAGTGAGGGACAAGAAGACAAGAGGAAGTCAAAGGAAAGAAGAAAAATAAGATTTTTATGCTTGGTTTCTCTCACACGTGTGAAACTAGGGTTTTTGCAGCTATTGGTAGGCCAAAAATTGCAAATCCAAAAATCAGACTTGAAGTAGAGGGCCAAAAAGTATAACTGGAGAAAAATTTTGAAGGTTTGATTTTCATCGACTTTGAGGACTTTGAATTGCTTAAGGAAGGACTTATTGAAGGGATGACTTGGTGCTTGGAGGAGGTATTGGCTTTGGTCTTTGGGTCTTGTATTTTTTATCTTATTCTATAAGAAGACGAGATTATTTATGGGTTTCTCCCTTGGAGGGGTTTTGCCCTAGCTTGGAGACTACTACTTATATCTATTATCTTTATGATCCTCATAATTTATTCTTTTGATAATTGTTTGATGAAAAGAATATAATAAAGAACAATAAGAAGCTAACAAAAGTTCACAAGAAATTATTAAGGATATGAGAATTGTTTTAATAGTTGCCATACTAGATTCTCCAACAGAGAGCGCCTCTTGATGCAATAAAATTTAATTTAGTTTAATTTTTATTTATGTAATTTGATCAAGTCAAAATGTTTAGATAACATAACATAATAGGGAGATCTCGGGTAAGATATTAGTTTCACTTTGAGTCTCAACAATCTCAAGCATAGATAATGAAATATTTCAATGAAACAAGCTACCCTAGACAGAACCGAGGTTTATTGCGAAGGAGCTAGGGTTTGAAGCAAGGAAGTGGGCGGATGTAGGGGCAAGAAGGCCTGCAGGTGGAGGCCTCAGGGCCTGGACAGTGACAGGGACACGTACGGGAGATAGACAGATGGCTGTAGCTCGGAAGAGGATGTCAAAATAGGGATCGATGTAGGAGACGGGTGGAAGAGGATGACAGCTGAGATTAGCCCCAAAACATCAACCAAATCCATGTGCGGCTTAAGAAAATAGAGTTGGGAAGAAAAACGGGGTTAATCAGCAAGGTTAGCAGCGCTGTCGCTCTTAGCCGCAGCACACAAATGGTGGAAGCTCAAATAGGGGCAACTTTCACATCCAACAGTTACCAAGGTGTAGCCAATAGTTACCAAGGAGCAGCCAGCAAGAGGATGGTCAACTTGAATGACACCAATGATCTGGACCCCAAACCTAGCGACATCCTATCAATCTAGGGTTTGGAGTTCACAGACTAGAACATCGAATGGTATATTCGTCCAGCTGGACGATATGTAAAGGAAACTCGAGGTTTGGAGGAAGCTTGGGAACAAAAGGAAACCCAAGGGCTACTGGAGGACAGCCTAGGTCTATCATTTCTAAACAGTTGGAAAGAACTCCCCTCCATCCAAGAGACGCAGGCTCAGGAAGAAGTAGCAGCAGTGGCATCAAAAAAATCACAAGTAAGTCTAGAAAACCCCCATCCCCTTAGCCTCTTCTATTCCGGAGGGTTAGAAGACGTAGTGATAAGCTATTGTCTTGGAAGCATCGAGAAAAATAACCCAAGCTTTAAGCTGGGAGTAGCATAATAAAAAAATGCACAGCCACGTTGGAGTCTAGATCAGACAGCAAAACCCCAAAATCCCCTCAGCCATAGACAGGCAAAGCAGCTAAATCCGGTCTCAAGGTTTGGTTTTGTGGGGATTCTGAATTTATCAGATGGGATTGAGGTAGATGGGAAGACTATGGAGGGGGGGATGAAGCAAGGGAAGGAAGTAGACCTGGTAGAGGCAGAGGAAAGAGGTGAAGACGGACAAGCAGAAGGCAAACCCAAAGGAGGAAGAGGGATCAACCATGAAGAAAGGAGCATAAGAATAATCCAAGTAGAATCAGCAGATGTGGAAGCAACCACTTAGGGTAGTGAGGAAGGGACATGATAGACGAAGGCGGGGGAGAAGAGGAAAAAGCCCAAAATAATTAAGAGGAAAGAATCGGTAGCAAATCTGATTCTTTGAATGAATGTGACAATAGACAAAGACATGGATGTAGCGGATCTGACGTTGGTTGGAAGGTCAAGAGGGAAAAAACACTCAGCTAACTTCATTCAGGAGTGGGCTTCCCAACACTGGAAGGAGGCCCTAGACTCAGCCTTTCAAGTCTTAATGCTCACAAAGGGATGGTTTATGGTAAAATTTGAGAAAAAGGAAGCAGTGTACAGGGTGTTGGAAAGAAATTGGGCATTTGGGACGAACTTGAACCTAATCAAATGATGGAACCCTTTGTTTGATGCTCATAGGGAACGAGTCGACAAGCTACCAATTTTGGTCTGCTTGCCAGGGCTCCCGCCGTTTCTCTGGGTTGAATCAGTCTTCAGGACTATCAGGAATCACCTAGGGAAATACATGGAAATAGACATGTCCTTCATACAAAGCAAAGACCTGGGTATGGCTCACATCCTGGTAACCCTCACCCCTCAGTCAGGATTGGCAGAAGAAATCCAACTGCAATACAAAGAATTCAAATATCTTCAATAACTTGACTATGAGCACCTACCATTTCGCTGCCATATGTGTCACATTTATGGACACTTGGAAAAAGAATTCCTGATGGCACTCAGACATCAAAGGAAGCAAAAGAAGGTTGACACAAGGGGAACAACAATGGAAATCCAAAAAATTAACCCCCTGAGGGGAAACCAAGGGGAGGAGCCAACAGACATAGACAAGCCTTTAAAGGATCCAAGCAGAAATACAAAAGAGTAGTGGGAGACCATCCAAGAGCACCAGTCACCCCACCAACTCGAAGGGATTGCAAAGAACCAGGATTCTCTAGCAGACATAGAAGAAAGTCACTCAATTGACAAAGAGGGTATGGGTCTAGCCTTAACCCTACCTTTTGTTACTCCAATAATTTCTTTTAATATAGCTGAATCTGTGCCTAGTCCCTCCAGGCAACAAAACATTGTTGCTCCTATTCTAAGCTCAAATAATATGCAAGTTGAGAGTATAATCAGCTTCATACCCAAGTTAGACCTGAAACATGAATATGCCATACGCAATGATGCCCTTTAGAGAGATGAAACCCTCACTACATCCAATTCTTATAACCTTAGGCCTCGAGAGAGAAAACCTCTCCCATGGGGAGTGTTGGGGGTAGTGGGGGGAATTGACATGCAATCCTCCCAGCCAGGATATTGAAAGGTAAGAGGGAGGAAAACAAACCCGTCAAAGGCTCAACTAAGAACCAAGCTAGATATTACAGATGGAAATCAAATATCCATTTCTAGGGCACTTAGAGCAGCAAAACCCCCCCCTGAGGTCAATCAATGATCATTCTCTCCTAGAATTGCATAGGTTTAGCCAGCAATGCTAAAAATTTATCCTTAAAAGAAGTAATCCGAACCTACAACCCAAATATACTCTTCCTTAAAGAAACTCTGGGAGCAAGCAAAGAAGTCTCAAAATCACTGTCAAAAATTTTTCCAGGTTGGAGCATCCAGATGTTGGATGCCAAAGGTCACTCTAGGGGCTTAACCGTGGCATATAAGGAAGGGAAATTCAAAGCCCTAAATTCCTGGGGGATGGACCAGGAAATGGGGATGGAAGTCGACTCCCAAAAACTATGCACCACTCTGTTGTTAGTAAACAATTATGGGCCATGGTAGGGAAGAACCCTCTTGTAGAAGACCCTCCTCTCCAAATCCTTACTGAACAGCCTGAATCTAGTCATCGGGGGAGATTTAAACTTCTCCATTAGCTCCTTCGAAACTTTTGGCCCCTCATCCAGAGAAGACCAGTTATCAGATTTTTTTCTCCAACCTATTCAAAGATAACAAGCTACTGGACATTAACTTACTAAAGATTAGACCTACCTGGACAAATAGGAGAATTGGGGATGGTCGTGTTGCAGAAAGACTGGACCATTTCCTCATCTATGAGGAAGCAGCAGCAAATATCCCAACCTTCCATCAGTGGGTGGGTGAAGGGGAAATCTCGGATCATATGCCAATCTTGCTATAATTATTCAAGCCCCCCAAAAAACCGACAGCCCCCTTCCAATTCAATCTTGCCTAGCTTCAATAGGATTCTTTCAACTCTCTCTTTAAGACTACTTGGAGACCTACAAGGGCCAAAGACTCCGATGATAAAGCTTTCCTCTTCATGGAGAATTTGAAGTGCCTTAAAAAATCCACGGTGAGTTGGGCCAAGGAAAAGAAACTGAAAGTAGATGAAGATCTCATCCAAATAGGAATGAACCTTCAATGGATTGAAATCCCTGAAGCTGACAGCTATGAAACTCAAGAAAGAAGGGAAAGAATCATGTAGTAGGAATCCCAAAGGAACAAAATCCTCTTAGAAAGAGAAGAATAATGATGAATGAAGAGCATAGCCATTTAGCTAAGGGCAAAGGATGAGAACACCAAATTCTTTCAAAACTATGCCAGAGGAAGAAAGAATGTGAACACCATTTGGAATCTGAAGGAAGAGGGAGTAAGAGAGGATCGATCCTTCAAGGACCTATCCCAGATGGGCACAAGACATTTTCAAAACTTATTCACAGCCTCGACGAAGATTTCTTTGGCAGAAGTAATCCAAACAGCCCAAACTTTTCCTCATTATGTGGATGAAGACGACTCACTAGAACTAATGGGAGAAGTCACCAGGGGGGAGGTGGAAGGAATTATAAAAGCAATGCCAAAGGATAAAATCCCAGGACCAGATGGATGGACAATGGAGTTGTTCTAGCACTTCTTTGAGCAATTAGGGCAAGATCTTACTGAAGTTGTTGAATAATCCAGAAGGAAAGGGGTAATCTATCCCCCCTTTCAATTCAACCTTCATAGGCCTCATCCTGAAAAAAGAAGACCCTTCCTCTTTTGAGGACTTCCGACCGATCTCCCTTTGCAACTGTATCTATAAAATCATAGCAAAGGTGATAGCCCTTCGGCTTAAACCAATTCTACTCAGGCACATATCAAAAGAACAGTTCGGCTTTCTAAACGGGAGGCAAATCCATGAAGCTATTTGAGTAGCCTAGGAAACCATTCATAGTATCAACCAGAAAAAAATTAAAGGAGCAGTAGTGAAAATAGACCTCTCCAAGCCTTTGACAGGGTTAGTTGGATGTACATTGAGATGTTTCTCACACACCTGGGGTTTCAAGTTGACTTCATAAACTGGGCAATGGGATGTTTAACCAGTGTAAGCTTTGTGGTTCTCATCAATGGAGCAACCTCCTCATTTCTTCAAGGCCAGAGAGGATTGAGACAAGGATTCCCCCTCGGCCTTAGCTAGCTACTCCTAGAAGCCCGAAGGAAAGGGGATATCAAAGAGTTAGAAGTGGTAGTCAACTTAAAAATAACCCATCTCCTATTTTTGGATGACATTTTGCTATTCACTAATGGAAGAAGATCTGAAACACAGGAACGAAAAAGGATACTAAATCTCCTATTAAAGGCAACAGGCCTACAAGTTAACAAAGATAAATCACACCTATTGCTAGAAGGTTTCAACAGGTAGGAAGTAAACCAAATCAAAGAAGATTTGCCTTTCGAAGATTAGAAGCTACAATACTACTCACCTAGGGTTCTTCCTAAAGCCCTGCTCATACAACAAGTAGGATTGGCATTGGCTGATTGCAAAAATCGAATAAGGAATCACCCACTGGAATTTCAAATGGCTATCTAGAGTTGGCAAACTGAGCCTTATTAAATCAATCCTTCTTGCTATACCTATCTTCTGGGCTTCCTTAACCTGGGTTTCGAAAGGTATTCTGGAAAAAATCAGAAGAGTTTGCAGCAAATTCTTATGGGCAGGCTCAAAGGAAGACTCGGTACTCCCATGGGTGGCCTTGGAGAAGGTGGCAAGGCCAAAGGACTGGGACGGATGGGGAATAAAAGATTTAACCACTCTTGGACCATCGCTAGTAGCAAAGCTAGGATGGAGGTTAATCAAAATTGAAAACCTCTGGACTATGGTGGTCAAACGGAAATACATTGATCCAATGTCATTGGAAGACTAGATTAGAAGCCCAAATAAAAAGAAAGGCAATGTCTCTGTGGTGTGTAAAGCAACATTAGATGGCTTTAAGCTTATTGAACAAGGCCTATCCCAACAGGTAGGAAATGGAGAACAAGTCTGTGTAGGGAAGGATCCTTGGGTTGGATGCAACGAAGATTTCATTCTTTCCCCAGGCCTCATCAACCATCTCAATTCAAGAGCCACTCCTAGTCTTAGCCAGATCAAGAACCATGACCACTCCTCCATTTGGGGTCAAGCCTAGATTTTAGGATTTGACCTAAACCTCAACCATCAATGGAGAGGGGAATGGATCACCTTCATCACAGAGTTGTCTCGATCAAATGTCTAACTTAGAAATAGACCAGATCATTTAGTCTGGGCTCATGCAGACTCAGGCAACTACTCCCTAAAACAAGGATACAAGTACCTAATGACGAAGAAAGGCTGGGGGAATCAAGATTGGTGGGCAACCTCAATCTGGAAACTACAATGCCTGGAAAAATCCTTATTGTTCTTCTGGTGCATCCTCAAGAAGAAGGTGTCAACCTGGGACATCCTCCAGAAAATATATAAGTCAGGTCCAGGGAGGTGCGCCCTATGCAAAATTGTCACTGAATCAATTTATCACATCTTTATAGATTGATCCTTCTCCAAAGAAGTCTGGCAGGCTGTCATGGAACTGATCCACAAAAGAGTCTCATGGAATGGGAGAACGATCGCAGAAGCCTGGAATTCTTGGTGGTAGCAACACCTTGAAGAAAATCTGAGGAACCTTCCCCTAATCATCTCATGGGGGTTATGGCTCACAAGGAATAAAGTATCTTTCAAGATCAAACCCCCTCGATAGGGATCACAGCTGTAGGAAGTGCATCTATCTTCACTAGTATCCCAGAGCTCGCCCATGAGGAATTACCCCGCCTTGTTAGAGAAGAGTGCATTAAGGAAGGAGTTCCTTGGGCATACTTTAATGGGGCCTCCAACCAAAATAACAAATGTGGTGTTGGGTTGGTTATTCACCTACAGCCTCATAGATGCCTCAAAGCCTCAATGGGTTTAGGGACCGGAACTAACAACTTCGTGGAGATGGCAGCCTTAAAACTTCTTCTCTACTGGCTTACCCAACTAGGCATATCCACAATTTAGATTTTTAGGGACTCACTCAAATATTGTCAAATGGTTCAATGGAACAAGCAAATGTTAGAATTACATATTATCTCCATTGTTAAAAGAGACCGTGCATTTAAAATATTATTTTAATAACATTTCTCTATGTCACATTTACAAGGAACACAATGATTCTGCAGACCATCTTTCTAAAGTGGGTCTGTAACAAGATCGTGGGTCTGTAACAAGATCTGGGTAGTTGGAGGATAGAGGACTCAGATATGGACGAGATCCATGTGTCAGATCTTCTACCCTATGCTCAAATACAGTCTCTCTATGTCTACAACCAAGGATCATGCATTTTCATTTGTTCAGTTTTTCTTTAGTTAAAAAACAGCAACCACTTACATTTTTTCAACTCCATTACAATCTATAATTTCCATACAACTTTTAGCTGACTCATTCTTGTTTGGGTTGTTTTCCTTTCTGAGGAGACTCGAGAATGATTAAGCCCCATCAGTTTATGTTCTAGCTGATAACAGAGACAAATGATGCGGTTTTTTTTGCTCAGAAAACTGATCAATCGGGGTTGTTTTCCTCTTTGAGGAGGCCTTGGTTTAAAAATTGATTAGTGACTCAGAAACAGATAATCGAGATGGTAAAAGGAGTAGCCCTCAAGCAACATCTCAACAACTCTATGATTGAAAATCATACAGTCATTTCAATGCCTAACAGCATATAAAGTGTAACTTTTTGTCATTGCAATGAAAAGTTTGTTTTTTTTTCTTGGAAAAAACAATAACATAATAGGACTGTGGATCAAATACTAGGGATGGTTTAATAGGAAATTCAAGAAAATATTATCAAACTAGTCACACAAATGGATTTTGATGGGGGGGAGGGTCACCCTAATCAAGTCAGTTATGTAGGGTATTTCTACCTATTTAATGCACCTCTATTTGCTGCCAAATTCCATAATAAAGCAAATATATTATATTATTGCAAATTTCCTTTGGGAAAGGACAGGGGGTGAAAATAAAATTCATCTCATATGTTTAGAAGAGATTTCCAAGAGGGTGGAAGATGGAAAATGGGGCATAAAAGATACATAACGCTTTAATATGGCTCTGCTGACAAAGGATCTATGGAGGGCTTTGAAAGAAAAGGGCTTATGGAAACAAATTATAAAAGAGAAATATTTGAAGGAAAAACATTATGAGACATGCGTTAAAGGAGGGGCTAGGATTCTAAAATCAATTTCTTTCATTTGGAGTAGCTTGATGAAGATCCAATTTTGATTGTTTACAAACTTGAAATGGGAGGTAGGTTCAGGAAATAGGGTGGAGATTGGGTTGGACTCTAGAAGGGGTCTCAATGGAAATCACACTCTATCTGTTCCACTAATTTGACACTTGCGATAACGGTCATTTCTTGTTAAGCCATATTTATGTGCACAGGGGTATTTATCCTCTCACACACTCATGGCTAAATGTTAGGGAGGTTGGCCTTTCAAGTTTGTTGGCCACTGAATGGGAGAGGCATTGTTCAATTAAATATGGCAGAAATAGAGTTGACAAGGAAGGAGGATTGCTTTACTTGGGATGGCACTTATCACAAAGGATAGATTGTGGTAAGTGACATATACAACCTTTTTCCCCTAATGTGTTGTCAAAGAACAGATCACACATGGTTTCAAAAATGTATAAGTGGGAAATTCCCCTCAAGTTGAAATGTTTTATATGGTTTGTATTACAAGTAATTATGTTAACATAGGATAATCTTCTCAATAGAGGATTTTCAGACCCAGGGAGGTGCACTCTATGTCAAGTGGATAACGAAGATGTAGTTAATATTTATTTTAATTGCCCATTTGTGATATTTGTGTGGTATGGAGTGTTGGACATGCTAAAGAACCCAACAAATTGGGAAAGATTTTCTATTAATGAATGATGTCTTTCTCAGTGGGTTTTAGTCCATAAGGATTACAAAACTTTGCCCTTCTACATTCTGTGGGGAAATTGGAGGAATTGAAATGTAAAAAATTTCAAAGCTTTAATGAAGGATGTCAAATATACCTGCCACAAGATAATATGATACTTTATGGAGGTTGGGTTGATCAAACATAAATTATATAATAGGGTTTATCAGTTGAAAGAGGCATGGAGAAGATTTCTAGTTGGCTTTTTGATGGGGTGGCAACAAATGGGATCTATGACATTGGAGTACATATTGTTTTGTATCCCAATTTCTTTTATTTATTAAGTTGGAATAGTGGAGATGGCTCAAATAATAAGGCCGAGTTGTTAGCCCTGTGGGGGGTATTATTTTGTGCAAATTCATTAGGCATAGACTCTCCAAACATTTTTGGGGACTTCAAAGTGATTATAGAATGGGTTTTACAATGTTTAAATTTTGATCCACCATTGCTCACAAACTGGATGCTCTGCATAAGATCCTTGATCAAGACCTTATGGAATTTGTCGTTCACACATATCTATAGGGTTCAGAATCAAACAACAGACTCTTTCTAAAGAGGGATGCTACAAGATGTCTCAGAAGATATATTTCTCTGTTTTTTTACTAGTGTAAGTGATCGTGATTCATGAAGTATTAACATAACTTAGTATGCCTCAGTATTACGTAGTTTTTACTATACAAATTAGTTTCTTTCAAGAATTTTTGTTTAGAAAGCTTTTTTTCTCTCTGAGAATATGCAACCTTGAAGGCTGAGGGAGGAAAGTAACATGTCATTCCATTAGAAAGAAGTTTACATATCTAAGAAGTAGAATATAGTTTATATAATAAAAACAAATTTTCTCTCAAAAGTGGGATTTGAGATATATGAGGAAGATCTCGAACAACAATTATATGTCAACATCTTTTTATTTTAATAGAATTTTTGTTTTTTTTTTCTTATTGGAAAAAAAACAATATCATAACAAGACATTACAACATCTATTCCATACTGATTTGAATGTGGAATATTAGTTTTCTATGCTAAGATCCTCATCAAAATACAAAAATGTGCTTGAGGTTTGTACTCCAAAATAACAAGTAAAAACATGAGTTTTTATGTGTGTTTTCTTAAGTTAATTTCATGAAAAAATTTAAACATGAAATGAAAACACTGAATGGAAGCATGCATCAATCAATAATACACCAACCATTATTAAGGAGTCCACCCCTCCTAGGCTACATCTCCTTGGATCAGCTCTAATGGCATGACCCCTTCTCATTATGCTCAATGTTTAGAAAAAGAAAAGCACATAAAGTGCTGAAATGGAATGGTTAGTTTCTCCTTCAAAGAAACAACTTCTGCAAGAGTTATCACTTCATACACATGTTAACCTACAATCAAGCATGTAAAATTTTATCAAACATAGGCATCTTACACCAAGACCCCATACTCCAACTTCAAAGAGCATCAACAGTACCACAATCCACTTGAAGTACATAAACAAGTAACTTCTCCAAAACACATATAGAGAAAAGAGGAATAAAAGCTACATCACTGATGTAATGGCTATTACAAAAAGCACATGGAAGCTGGAAAACCCCTGCAAGGTCATCTCCATCTTCAAACTCCTCCATAAACTGAATCAACGCTCTGGTTGACCATGGAAACCATAGGGTTCAATCTTAAAAAATCTTATCTAGAAGTTCTCCTTTGATTATGATACCTGCTCCAATGAATCTAGAATGTCCAAAAATGACTACTTAGCCTCTTTTTGCGCCTAATTTGGTCAGAACTGGAGAAGTTATGACCTCTCTTAGTTTCTCCATTGTTCGTTCTACAAATTGCATAAAATCTGGCACCATCCTACAAATTCGCCCCATTTTCCGCTAACAGAGCAACAAATTCCCTAGATTTTGGGCGGATTTGTAGGAACATTAATTTTTCCATTGAGACCTAAAAACCAAAATATTGGTCATGTGGGGGGTCATGCGCCCAGGGGCTAACCCCCTCCCTCTAGCGGTCACAGTGAAATGCTAACGTTAGAGTAGAAATGATCAAACATTGAGCTGTTGGCGGTTTTTGGTTATGGTTATCAATGGCAGTGACCATCGGTAGTCACGTTAACCATTTGATGTTGGCAGATGGCGTTCACATGGGGGGTGGTTAAGTACGCTGACCCCCTAGCCATTGCGGCACTCATTGTTAAACAAAACCCGTAACCATACCAGGTTAAGAAACAACCTCCAAGTGCATTGGTAAGGCATTGGCCTGTGTTGTGGGAGGTCAAGATGTCGAGCCCGACCTCCGCCCTGTCCACCATACAAAATTTTAAAGTGCCATTAGGAGGAAACATGGTGGCCTTAGGCTTAGCCAAGTGTCCTCTCCTCATTGGCCCAAACAAAAACACATGGACCAACAGGACGATGCCAATGAAACAAAATATTTTGAGAATATTCCAAAATTATTCCCCTTGCCACTTAGGCGGTGCAGATGCCCAGTCAGCATCCCTATCAGCCACCTACAAATTAACTATAATTGGTCCTGCCAGTAGTCATGTACTTGTCTCAAATATTAATCCATGCATGTCTAAGTATGAACTAATTCAGACTGTGACACCTACAAATTTTTTTACCTGTTTTACAAAGTGAACAAATCATGTTTCTGGGAGCATGCGGTGTCCATTTCGTGTGAAACGAGTTGCACCAGATTCAGGATGATGAGGTCTGCGTGGTCATTCATGTTCCAAACCATTCTGACAACTTTGAACTTTTGGCAAATTTTGAGCTCTTGATCACTCTTCCCCACTGAAAACTTTTGGTCTCCAAAAATTCACTTTCAATAGTTCCTCATTTTTCAAAACTCAATCCAATCGATTATTGTTGTGCCTTGACTTGTACTTGTCTTGGCTCTTTCTCAAGCTGAACTTGAAATATAACCTGACCAAAGAATTCAAGTTCAATGTTCTTCTTGGCTTGTCCATGTCACTATGGCCATCCACAACAACATCCTTCCCAAGAAGAAATCACATGGTGTTCTTCTGCAAAATTCTTATCAAGGATAAGATCCCAAAAAAACTTTGAAAAATGAACCTAAACAAGTTTCACATAGTGAATACTTGTATAACTTGAGTGCTTAACACATTTGTAATATATTGAATGTGTTGCAACTATGCATACAACATTTTAAAATTCTTTCTTAAACTACAAACAGAAATTCTTTTACAAGATGGAATAAATTTGACTCCCAAAATTTCCGTTCAAATTGACTATCAACAAGCCAAACTAGCATAATAATGCCCAAAGAAAACATTGTTGCATATAAGTGATTTGTTTATGAACATCACTTTTACAAATTACCCAACTATAGGAATATGCAACTAGTGCAAAAAAAATATTTACAAACTTTAGATGGACAAACAGTCCACCCATTTCTTACCCAACCAGGTAAATGAACCCTCTATTTGAACTTCTTTTTCTTATGGAGCTACTTTAGGGATGGTCACATCTTGTGCCACTTTTTCTTTTCTCGCTTCCTCTTCTAGTGCTTGCATAATTTGCTTGCCCTTGCCAGGATGAAGTTGTGGAAACAATTTCCAATACTTCTCAACCCAATGCCCACTGATATTGCAGTGTGTGCAAAAGTTTTTTTGAGCTTTTATTGGCTCACATGTCTTTAACCTTGGATGATATTTTCTCTTTTTAGTCTCAATTCCAATAGACATAAACATCTTCTTGATGATTTCTTTCCTTTTATCGCACTTATCTACGCAATGGCTAGATGAAAGGAAAAAGGTGCATGGAAACACATTTCTCAACATGTTATTCAAATCAGCATGTTTTTTCCATTATGAAAAGCATTTGAATTAAGAGGACGATTATACCTCTTTTTGTTGTCCTTTGGCTTACACTTCTTGCCTAAGGAACTAACATGGCAAGAAGAACTTAACTTCATTTCTTATTTAACTTGTTCATCTCTCTTTGGAGATGTTTTGCACTTCAATTCCTCCTTATTCTTGAGGAACTAAGCGGGCACCAATTCTGGATGCAAATCCCAACATCTTCCCTCCTCATGTCCTCTTTTATGGAAAAAGGAACATGATACCCATCAGTTGTTGCTAGAAGACTATTCTTCTTTTGCAACATATCCTAAGCCTTCATATTTAGGCCTTTCCTTTGCCTCAATTGGATTTTTAATGCCTTGATGGTTCACTCCAAGGCCTCCTCCCTTGTAACCCATCTTGGTCAAGAGCTTGGATCCAATGCCTTTACTAAGTTTTTCAAAGGTTGCAAATGAATTTACATCAACACTTTCATGTAAAGAAGAAGCATGTGAATGATTACCATTTGCCTCATATTTTGATTGATATACAAAGATGTTTTCAAACTCCCTTTTCATTCTGGATGTGTCCTCTTGGACTCTTTGGCTCTTTTCTTTTAGCTCCTTAAATTTGGGCGTTGATAGAACCTCATCCTCCACATCATGTGGACAAAAGGTACAAACTTGTCCATTTACCTTCTCTGAGGGACTTTCTACACTAGAAGATTACATAAGAGTTGTAGAAAAACATGAATATTGTGGAGAAGATGGTGGTTTATCACCATTCTTGTTACCTTCTTCCCTTGAAGAACATTCTCCTCTTGGAGGTCTAGAGCTTTCACCTTGCAATTTGGTATTCCTCTCTTCATGAAGGACTTTCACCATTTCTGCCATGTCTAAGAAATCATTTCCTTCACATCTTATGACATTCTTGCACGCTCTCCTCCTTGGGACATGCTTTGCTTGAAGCTTCTATTGCAAATTGAGGTAGGACTGGTGGTAGAGATTGTAACAATCTTGCTCTCCTTTCCAAAATCTTCTCCTCACTTGAGCTTCAAAACACATTCACTTGCAAACAACAGTCAATTCCTCCTTGCACAAAGCAAACCAGTACCCTGATACCAACTTGATCTGAATGTGGAATATTAGTTTTCTATGCTAAGATCCTCATCAAAATACAAAAATGTGCTTGAGGTTTGTACTCCAAAATAGCAAGTAAAAACATGAGTTTTTATGTGTGTTTTCTTAAGTTAATTTCATGAAAAAATTTAAACATGAAATCAAAACATTGAATTTAAGCATGCGTCAATCAGTAATACACCAACCATTATTAAAGGAGTTCACCCCCCCTAGGCTACATCTCCTTGGATCGGCTCTAATGGCATGACCCCTTCTCATTATGCTCAATGTTTAGAAAAGGAAGAGTACATAAAGTGTTGAAATGGAATGATTAGTTTCTCCTTCAAAGAAACAAATTCTGCAAGAGTTATCACTCCATACACATGTTAACCTAGATTCAAGCATGTAAACTTTCAGCAAACATAGACATTTTACACCAAGACCCCATACTCCAACTTCAAAGAGCATCAACAGTGCCACAATCCACTTGAAGTACATAAACAAGTCTCTTCTCCAAAACACATATAGAGAAAAGAGGAATAAAATCTACAACATTGATGTAATAACTATTGCAAAAAGCACATGGAGGCTGGAAATCCCCTGAAAGGTCATATCCATCTTCAAACTCCTCCATAAAATGAATCAATAGTCTAGCTGACCATGACACCCATAAGATTCAATCTAAAAAAATTCTATCTAGAAGTGCTCCTTTGATTCTAAGACCTGCTCCCAATGAGTCCAGAATGTCCAAAAATGGCTACCTAGCCTCTCTTTTCACCCAATTTGGTCGAAAACTAGAGAAATTATGACCTCTCCTAGTTTCTCCGCTATTCGTTCTACAAATTGCACAAAATCTGACATCATCATACAAATTCACCCCATTTTCCGCTAATAGAGCGACAAATTCCTATATTTTAGCGGATTTGTAGGATCGTTAATTTTTTCGTCGAGGCCTAAAAACCAAAAGATCAGTCATATGGGTGGCCCATGTGCCCAGGGGCTAGCCCCCGGCGTTGGCCCCCTCCCTCCAGTGGTCATAGTCAAATGCTAGTGGTTAGCGCAGAAGTGATCACATGTTGAGTCATTGGTGGTTTGTGGTTACACTTATTGGCGGGGATGACCATCGATAGTCACGTTACTCGTTTGATGTTGTTGGATGGTGTTCACATGGGGGGCAGTTAAGTCCACCGACCCCCAACCATTGCGACACTCATTGTTAAATAAAACCTGTAACCATACCAGATTAAGAAACAACCTACGAGAACATTGGTAAGTCATTGGCCTATGCTATGGGAGGTCATGGGGTCGAGCCCCAGCCTCTGCCCCTTCCAACATTTAAAATTTTAAAGTGCCATTAGGAGGACACATGTCGACCTCAAGCTTAGCCACGTGTCACTTCCTCATTGGCCCAAACAAAAACACATGGACCAATAGGACAATTCCAATGAAATAGAATATTCCCCTTGCCACCTAGGCAATACAGATGCCCAGTTAGCATCCTTATCAGCCACCTGCAAATATTTTTACCTATTTGACAAAGTGAATAGATCGCGTTTCTGGGAGCATATGGTATATGTTTCACGTGAAACGAGTTGTGTCGGATTCAGGACGATGAGATCTATGTGGTCATTTAGGTTCCAAACCATTCTGAAAACTTTGAATTTTTTTTCAAATTTTGAGCTCCAGATCACATACTCAGCTAGAGAATGCAATTTAATTTAATTTAATTTAATTTTTATTTTAATGTAATTTGATCGAATCAAAATGTTTAGATAACATAACATAACAAGACATTACAACAATTCATATTGGGTTGGAGAGCGCCTCTCGACGTAATAAAACTTAATTTAATTTTTTTTTTTTTTTTTTTTTTTTTTTTTTTTTTTTTTTTTTTTTTTTTTTTTTTTTTTTTTTTTTTTTTTTATGATGTAATTTGACCAAGTCAAAATGTTTAAATAACATAACAATAAAAAACATGGCATTACAACACCTCTCCCAGAATGGGCTCGAGAGTGCCTCTCTACGTAATTATTGAGATTGCACAACCTAAATACAATAAACATTATAAGGAAATTTTAATGGTAATTATTATAGAAAAATTGAAATAGCATAAAAGTTACATTGTTTTCCACTTCATTAATAATAATCTAATTACCAATGACCTGTTTTGTTTTTCATTTCAAATTTCTATACCTATTTTAATTATGTCGATAGGCATTTTATTTGTTGGCTTGGGGTGGGAAAACATTGTTCACCCTAGCCAATAGGAAAGCTTGAATTCACCCTTCCAACCAATAAAACTTTTCCATGTGTTTATCCCTCTAATCAATGGAAATTTTCCATCTGTCCAGATTGCTTTCAACACGTTTTCCCATTCCTACCTGTCTACAGCTCTCTACCAACATACATCCTCCACCCTATTTTAAGTCCTTCTACTCCTCTCTCCTCTCTGGCACGTTGTACCCTTTTCCTTCTACTCCTCTCTGGAATGCTACCTGTTGGGTGATTTAATTGTCTGTTAAATCCTTAGTATTTAATTTTCAACCCGAGGGTTTTGTAAAACTTAGAAGCAAGCCAAAATATATAGGACCTCAGATGCAACTATAATCAACTTTAGAAGATAAGTTATGGAAACTGAAGGGAATTCAATTATAAACTAATTAAAATTGCATATTACAAATATAAAATTTAACTAAGTAATTTCTAATTCATTATGTAATAAGCAGGAGAAGTGGCTCCTAACTTAGGAGAACCAGATTTGTCCTTCTTCTAGAATACTACTTCATGAACAGAAATAAAAAACCACTAATGGACAATAGCTTAAGATGCATAAACAAATAATATAAGAGGCTCCTAACTAAGGAGGTCCTTGCTTTTCTTCATTACAAATTCATTCATCATTAATGCCATTGTTGGAAAACTGGAAATTCAGAAAATCACTTGAAACTAGAAAAAGAGAATGAATATCAATTATTACTCATATCAAATGGAAGATAGCCTGACTTAGACCCTTGTTTGTCCTTTCATATGCTGATAAGATTTAAACTAAAATTCATTCATTAATAATGAAAAATCTTCAAACATCTTAGTAAGTAAATGAAAATAAAATCTATAATGAAATAAAATGTTTCTTTGATCCTTTTAGAGTGAGCTCAATTCTCTTAAGAACAAAGTGTCAAACTATTCCATAAATTCATATACTACACTAAGACAATTTATATCTAAAACTATAGAAAGAAAACTTTATTCTTTCCATCATGAGTTAGAATACATGCTCCAGGAGTCTTCTCTTGGAATGGAGGAGGTACTCCTATTTATACAAAAACATAGGCAACTAACTCATTAATGGAGATCCACTAATCCCTCCTAGTTCCACAAATCATTCATATGGTTATAACTAATATGAGACACATATTCCTTTATCCATGACTTTTCTCCATGAGATATGATTGGCCCCTATTCTAAATCTCCCTCAAATCTTCAATAAAATTCGAATTTGAGCCTTGGAGGCCACATAAGAGTGTCTTGGAACCTTCCAAATCACCTACATGTGTCACCAAACTCAATCCACCTTTAGATATATGCAAATACATGTTATTTTTCGAACTTGTAATCATAAATTCACTTTAAATACATAAAATAAATAACTTTGGAAAATGAATATATGAACCCATACGGTAATGGAAATATAATGATAATGTGGTGAAATGAGGTGACAAAATGAGGATAAAGATGAAAATGGAGTGAAAGTGTATGTTAATTTGGCAGCCCAACACTACCTTCTTCCCATTGATCAGTCGAGCCCCATCTGCCATACCTCCGACATTGAATTGCACTAAGCATAGGGTATTCGTTGCAGGTGTGGCAGGAAACATTGGAAAATAGATTGTAACCCAACTCTTATCCAAAGGATTCAATGTCAAGGCTGGTGTTTGCGATGTGGATAGTGCTAAGAACAATTTCCCCACTAATGACACCAAAATTTAATTTGTCAAGGGAAATGTGACGGAGGGTGCTGCTAAACTGAGTGAAACAATAGGAAATGTTGAAGCTATCATCTGTACAATGAGATTCCGCCCTTTTTTGGATTTTCTGGCTCCATGGAAGGTTGATAACTTTGGTACGGTGAATGTAGTTGATGCATTCCAAAGTTTACAACTCTACCCTGTTTACAGATTTTACCTAACGAAGCATGGATGTGTAAGCATTGTACAACATTAAAAGACCTAAGTTCCTCTTCTCCCCATCGAGTACCTCCATCTTCACTATTGTAGAGCTCTAGCAAGGCGCCAAACATTAGGTTTAGATTTTTTTCATCATAAGCCTTGGATTCCCAATTTCCCATTATTGTTTTTTAGAATTGCAACTGATAGGTTTAGCAATCTCGGTACTTGGGGATCTGGGTCCTCAATAAACTATTGGTTTAATGTATGAAAAGGAGGTGGGTCTATTCAAGCACGTCTTCTGCAGGATATAATTTGGGATCCATTTCATCGGATTTGGGCACCTGCAGTTGTTTGGCATGCTGGGGAAAACTGCCCCTGTTCTTTTCCTTGTGGGCCCAAATACCTCTTTTGTGATACATTTTCGATCTGGAAAAATGACCTACTCCCCTTATTGGTTCTTTGTTTCTTGAAAGCCTTTGCTTCTCTTCCATGGTCATCTCTCCTATTGTTGCTCCAACAATCTCTTCCTTTGATATTAGTTGCAACAATCTCTTCCTATTATACATTTTCGATCTAGAAAAACGACCTACTCCCCTTATCAGTGCTTTGTTTCTTGAAACCCTTTGCTTCCCTGCCATGGTTGTCCCACCTCCTGCTACTGTAGAAATCTCTTCCTCTGATGTCAACTATAGAGGACTTAAAGGCTTGCTATGAAATGCTACAATTTTACTCCTAGGGTTCAGGGTTTAATAAAGGCTTGGTGCACTTGGTTTGGTAATAAAAACATGTGTAGAACGTAGTGATTTTTTATATGCCAAGTATGGTCCCTTGGATACTAATATAAAATGAATTGAGTTTTCAGGAGAAAATGACCTTGCCTCCAAAGAAAAAATAAGACAAAAAGTCATGGATGTTGAAATCCTAAAGGCCTTATAATATGTTCCTGAGATGAATCAGTATTTGGTTGCGAGGTTTAGTTTGAGATCAAGAATGAAGCCACATGAGCTTGTTTTTCCAAAAGATGAGAAACTCCAAAGATTATTTTTTCATGACTGAAACCACTGTTAATGAGTTCATAATTTTAAATATAAGCCTTTCTCCAATTAAGGCTTGAAATGTTTTGCGTTAACTTTATGCAGTCATTTTTTGTATCCATATTTGGAAATTATTAAATTTTAAGAAACAATGTATCACTTGAACCCTATGGGTAGGCCTGGTAAAATATATGGTTTATGTTACTTGATGTGAGAGAGGGCATGCTAGTGAAAATTGGCCCCGTTTTTTTCCTTGAGTGCCTAAATACCTCTTTTGTGATACATTTTTTATCTGGAAAAATGACCTACTCCCCTTATTAGTTCTTTGTTTCTTGAAACCCTCTATTTCCCTGCCATAGTCATCTCTTATCTTGTTGTTGCATCAATCTCTTCCTCTAATATCAGTTGCAGTTATCTCTTCCTATGATACATTTTTGATATGGAAAAACGACCTACTCCCCTGATCAGTTATTTGTTTCTTGAAACCCTCTGCTTCCCTGACATGGTCATCTCTCCTCCTCCTGCTGCAGCAATCTCTTCCCCTTGATATCATCTACATAGGACTTAGAGGCTTACTATGAAATGCTACAGTTTTACAACTAGGGTTCGAGGTTTAACAAAGGTTTGGTGCACCTGGTTTGGTAATAAAAACATGTGTAGAACATAGTGTTTTTTTTTATACACCAAGTCTGATCCCCTCGATACTAATATAGCGTGTGTTGAGTTTTCTGGAGAAAATGACCTCGTCTCCAGATAAAAAATAAGACAAAATTTCTTAGTTGTTGAAGTCCTAAAGGCCTTAGAATTTGTTCCTGAGATGAATCAGTATTTGGTTGCAAGATGCAAAAGCCCATTGGTAATATTGAACTTGCAAGTCAAAAAGGCAAAGGGAAATGAACCAGTAGAATCATTAATGTCACTATTAATTTCAATTGAGAAATGAGAGAATTCTATGGATCGTGACTTCTCTCCCAATGTTAAGAAACCAACTCACAAAAAGATAGAAAAGATAGATCAACGACTTCAGAATCAACCTCTTCAAGGGGGAAACCTTCTTTACATTACATAAATGAACAATTCTTAGATGATACAAATGACAAAACCTCCTTTCTATATATAGGAATCTAAGGGGTCATAATATAATCAAAGCCGACATAACAATAATAATATAAGGGCACAACAATAAAAATGGTGGGCTTCTATGGGGCACAATAATAACAATATGGGGACAATAGGAGCACAACAATAACAATAAGGTATACAATGACAATAGTAATGGGGGAATCAATACTATTATAGGGACCTAACATGCCCCTCTCCTTCAAAAAAGTGTTGTCCTCAACGCTTGAGTAGTTCTAGATGCTTCTGTATAAAATTCTCATCCTCCCATGTGGAATCTTTCAGTGGGTAAGTTCTTCCACTTGATGAGATACTTCAAAATTGATCGATTTCGTAGTTGTCGAGTTCTTGTTTTTGTGATTGCTTCAAGCTCCAATATGATTCTTCCTTCCTCGTCAAGTTTTGGCAATATTGTTTGAACTAGGAGCTTGTCACCAATAACCTTCTTTAAGCATGAAACATGGAAAACTAGGTGCACTCGAGAAGTTGCAGGAAGCTCCAATTTGTATGCCATAGTATCAATCTTTTGCAACACCTTTGTACAGACCATAATACTTTGGTGATAATTTATTATACTTCTTAGCTTGCTTGAGGGACATTTGTTTATATGGTTGTAGCCGTAGAAATACCCAATCACCTACATCAAAACTTCTTTCGCTGCAATGTTGATCTACCTATTGTTTCATTCTATTATGTGCCAAAGTTAGGTTATCCTTTTAGAGTTGGAGAACTTGTTGTTGTGCTTGATGTGATCTTCCACTGCTTGAACCTTAGAATTTTCTTGTAAATATGATGTGATGGACGGTGGGTGATATTCATAAAGTGCCATAAATGGGGTCATTTTTGCTGCAATATAGAAGGAAGTGTTATACCACCATTCAGCTAGAGGCAACCATTTGACCCATTGTGACTATTTATCAGATATAAAGCAATGAAGATATCCTTCCAAACATTTGTTTACTATCTCAGTTTTCCCATTAGATTGAGGATGATAAGATGAGCTATGAGCTAACTAAGTACCAAGACAAGAAA
>APFE030490437.1:7358-56233 GCA_000404065.3 Pinus taeda
TCAAACTCCTCTCATTGTGAATGGCCACTGATTGAAAGTTTATCATAAGCCACTCTCAAAAGAGGACTTTGTCAAAATGTTTCAAGAAAATTCTGCAACGAGGCTAGTGGAGAAGAATCCTTCTCCTCCATCAGCCTAATCTTTGTTTCTTCTGAATTGAAAAAAAAAAAAATAATAATAATAATAATAAAATATGTGTATAAGCCTGAAAACCAATCTCAGATTGGTGGTCTTATACAGAAAATATGGGGTGAAAATCAGGGACACCTGACACTCCATATTTTCCAAAAAAAAAAAAATCTCTCTCTTTCCATCATCACTCCATATTTTTCATTCCATTTTCACTTCATTCCATTTCATTTTTTTTTCACTTCACTCCATCCACTCCATCTCAGACCATCAATAAAAATCCTTTTCAGGATTATTTCCATTCAGTTAATCTTTTCCTAACTAACTTTGTGCAGTTAAAAGGGAGATGTCTTAGTTTCCGCAGCTCGCACCAGTTTCCGCAGCTAGAAATGACTCTATCTCTACAGCTAGCAGCACTCTGTTTGCAAACGAAAATCTCAGTCAAAGGTTCACATCATCATCACCAAAGGAAGCAAGGATATGAGGCACCTGCAAGATAAAAAAGAAATAATGGATCAGTAACCTTAATCAACAAATGGCAAAACTCATGAAGGTATGATCAAAATCTTTTCCAAACAACAATTTAATGTCATTTTATGCATAGTTATTAAATCGTGGAAGAGCCACTAAATGCAATGATTCAGCAAAGATCATCCCACTTCTCCTCCACGATAATCCTTCATCCACCTCATACCCTTCTAACGGTCCCATGATCACTCTTAATTTAAACTCAAAATGGGACTGTGATTTCATTTATTGGTCGTACGAAGCAGTGACCTATTACACTACGTCTCTTCACTACCATGATTTCCGCAACCAATACTGATACATGTGTGAAGCCACCCGGCTCTAAAGGATTCGACTGTTATTCCATCCACTTATCACTCCATTTCCGCACGCATTTGAACTCATTTTTGTGTTCTACTCCCTCACACTCACACCATTTTCACTCCCATTTCCGCTGCAAACTCCACAGCTCTATTCCAAACCCCACTTACAGTCTGTAATACGCTTTGCATTGCGGCTACTCCACTTACAGCCGTAATTCATCCGTTTTTCCCGTGAGCATCCTCCCTGAGCATCCATACACAGTCAAAACTTCAGCCGAAGATTGAGAGCTGAAGATGGGAAAGCTGCTTAGAGCTGAACCCGAAGGTCCAAAATATTTAGAAGGATATCCCCAGACGAAGGAAGCATTGAAGAAAAAAAAATGGTTAAAGTTCATTTAAAAGTTCAGAGGATATGATAAGGAGGTAACGAAGGCATTTTCTCAGTCCTTCAATGGAAACACCGTGGAAGTAGGGGACCTGAAATTTACAATAACAGAGAATACCATAGCCACAGCAGCCAGTCTACCTCAGGTGGGAGACAGATGGTTCAAGAACAGAGGGCTGGAAAATCAAGAATGGAAGAACTTGCTCAAGAACCCAGGTATGGACACTTCAATATTAACTAAAGGGATTCCTGTACATGTAATTAAGGAAGAATGGACTGCATTGCTATTACTCGTTCAAAAGTTTATTACATGTGAGGGCCGCTTTGGTACCATGTATATGTACCATGCAAGAATTATGATGAATTTCATGGAAGGCCATGCCATCAATCTACCCTACTTTCTGCTAAGAAGCCTAAAGAAAATGAGTTCCATTGTCCAAAAGAATGTAGGCCATATTGAACCCCACTTATATCATCGCGGCCTCATTAGAATTCTCATAGAGGATCAATTGAAAAATCACAAGGATACATGGGAAACGTTTTTGGTCAGGAATCATTTCCAAGAAGTAACTGAAGCTTCCGCTAGCAATTCTCCTAGAATCCCAAAAGGAAGTAGGAGAACGAAGAGAGATGTTGCTGCCCAGGATCCTCCTATTGTGGAAACTCAGGAAACTACCCAAGAAGAAGAGGAAGAGAGAGATAAAACCAAGAAACAGAAAAAGGATAAAGGGAAGACAATTGTTCATGATCTCCATCACCTGAACCTTCAGTAGAAGAAGACTCCCAAACCTTGGCTGATAGATTAGCACAACTTCAAGTTGCTGCCCTCTCAAAGAAGAAAACAAAAAGAAAACAGAGTGCCCAGCAATAAGAAGCCACTAGTGGTACAAAGTGAGAAGAAGCAGTAGAACTTAAGGGAAAAATGGAGTGGTGGACTAACAGAAAATCAGTCACATTTTCATTGATTTTGGGAGAAGCTACAACACCTGATAAAGGCTCCAGCTGCAGCTTGACTTTGAGTCCACTCCTTCCACGCCGAAGAGAGTACCTTTTCAGACAGAACCTCAAAACAGAATTGATCTTGAAACATAGCCCAAGAAGATCACTCTTGAAATTGACCCTGCCAGCAGCAGAGTATACAATTATTTGGAGGCCTTGGAGCAATCAGTTGCAGGTCCAAGCACTATATTGCCTCTTGATGAACAGGTCAAATCTTTAAAACAGGAGGTGTTTGAACTAGAAGTCCTGGACCGACATATTAAACAAGAAAACGAAGCATTGAAAGAACAAATCAAGGTGGACAAAATGCTCCATGACAATACCATGCTTCACTTAGGACTCTGGCAAAAGAAGAATAGAAAATTGAAAGGGAAATGTAAGAAACTCAGCAGGGCATTGATCAATTTCAGGTTCGGGTGTTTAGTCAAGAAACCAAGGACAATTTTGGCAACAAGGAGAAAGAGAAGAAGGCTAGATGTTTTGGCAGAAGCATCTAAGCACATGGATTAAAAACAATGATAAAGTTTTGGTTGCATGAGGACATGCAACACCTTCACAGTGGGGGTATGTTGAGCCTCAAACCTACACTTCTTTACACATCCTCCCAGCCTCTTTTTCCTATTCATTTCCTTATTTTTCCACTCATTCCCTCCATCAAATTGCTCAAATCATTGTGTTTTAGGACTTTTTACATGGTTTTCTAATTATGCTAATGACTGTGTTTGGTTTAGAATTTTGGTTCAAAGTGCTGCGTTTCCGCAGCTCACACAGGGTTTTCCGCAGCTGATCCCGATTTCTGCAGGCAACCCCAGATTCCGCAGCTGTTTTATTAAATGCTATGTTCCAGGTGTCCTCCAGGAAGAAGAGCCACATGGGCAAGTTCGTGGAACCAAGGACATGGTTTGTGTCCCTCCAGATCATCCAAACCAATGATCAAAACTCGTGGTCAACGAGGAGGCAACTTCGGTCAACAGAGGTCATTAGCGGTGGCACGGCTCTGCGTGTTCTGTTTTAGAGCACGTGAAGAACAGGTGGCATTGTCCTCAGTCGTGAAGATAGTGGGAAACATAAATCCAACAGCGGATTGAATGCCCACAATGACTGTTGCCTAAATCCGAGGACGCAACAAGACTACGTGTTTTTACACAACTGTTTGAATTACTTAGATTTCATTAAGTTAGTTCACTTTCCTCAGTTATAAATAAAGCGTCTTTGAACGTTGGATAAGTTAGTTGTTAGCTACTATTATGTACTTTTGAACTCCCACTGTATTTTCTATTTCATGCATAATATATGAGAAGACTGTTATTCCATTCAAGCGTGTAATTGATCTTTGAATCGGCTGGAGTAGGCAGAGGGCCCCTGTTTACTAAAGGCCTGTACAGTACTTTTAATTTCCTACATTTCTTTCTTTTGTTTTATGTATATAATGCCTTTGATTGCTGTGTTTGATAGCTGTATATACATTTCAAATTCTGCTTGTTTACATTTCTACACTTTTCCATGACTGATCAGTGTGTTATGCAGGTTTCTTAGGCGTGCCCGGGACAGTTTCTTTCTTTTCTTTTGCACAAATAGTGACACTTGTGATCATCTTGTCTATGTTGCTGACCTTTCTTGTTTTGCAGCCTTTATTTCCTTACTATAATTTAGTTAATTTGCATAGTTGCTTTTTGTTTTTAGACATCAAGTTGTTTATCTATTGATGGTTCCTTCTTTATAATTGAATATCTTCATTAAGGACCAAAATATCACTTAGCACAGCTTGGTTTAGTTGTTCAAGAATTCACAATTGCTTGACTTGTTTTTAATTGTTTATCACATGATATATTCAGTTAAAAGGAAAGAGGTTAAGAAGAAGTTAAAGTATTTGTGACTAAGTCTTTCTTTTAGGTAGATTTACTTTAGTTTCACATTGCTTAGTTGTTATTTGACATAGATTTCATTTTCATTTCCTTGTAGCAGCAGAGACACTGGGCCAATGTCATTAGTCTTTTAATTAATGCCTTTATCTTTCTTTAAAATTTGATTTCATTTCAGTTGATTGTTCAAGCTTTCGTTCAAGTTATAAAAAGCTCATCACAATCTCACACACTTCACTCACTTTATTTCATTTCCATCACATCATATTAGGAGAGATAAACTTGAAAACAAACTTAAAAAGTTAAAAACGACAAAATCTTAAGAAATAGTTGCCTAAGTACATACAGTACACCTCACTTCATCAGCTTACGAGCCCCGGGTTGACATTTAAAAGTTGCAATTTAGACATCACTAAATTGACCAAACAGCAGGCTCTCATCGTTGGCCTTTACTTTGCAATTAGGAACCTGCGTGTTAGCATTGTTTGATTGTTAATAGACCCCATTTAGGCTAGTGGGATCGCCTCTATCCGCAGAGGGGATTTACCTACACAACAATTTGGCAACTCCGCTGGGGAGTTGGTTCTTGCCTTGTTTGTTTATCTTGTCTTGTTGTTTGATTTGTAAACTATTAGACGGAGTCTGAAGTCTGGCCAGATAGCCTTCGAAACGCTATTGCTTTGCATTAGCGAAGTAGATCAACGCTACTTCAATACATCTCCGGTTTGGTTTGCAAACTGAACGACTTAGGACTAGCCTTGTTCCTTGATTGTTTCCTTGGTTTCTCCTGCTTGTTTTCTTTCTGGGTTGGATACCTGTGTTGTTTTTGCCTCTCAAGAGTACTTAGGTATTGTTGGTTTAGCCTTGGCTCTTGTGTTTTTTATTTTCCATAGAAAACTCGACTGGCGCTAGTTTATAGTGTGACAGTCGTGCCAGTTGGCGCAAGTTGCACATTGACAACCCACGCCAATCCTGAAAAGCGCTAGTTGCAGCCTGACAGTCGCGCCAGGTCTGTAAACTTTTGAAGTTTGTTGGTTTCTCAACTTTCTGAGCTTTGGTTTTGTATAAGTACCTTTACTAGACTACTTTGTGTGTTGGAGTGTGATTTGACTGGTTCTGATCGCTACCCTTTGGGTGTTTGCTTTTTTCTACCGATTTCGCATTTCTAGCCCTAGGGCATCTAGTGGCTCTGTGAATCGAGCCTTCCTAAGGTGTTTCAATCTTTTTTTTGTCCGGTCGACTCTCTCGCTTGCTCCCTTACACTTGTTTGGTAGTTGTGAATCACTTTGTTGCGTTATTTGAGCGATTTTCTTCTTCTTCACTTGGATTCCACTTCATCTTACTTTGAGCCCAGATCACACGGCTCATTGTTGTCTTTAGGATCTTTTTTATTCTTTGGATGTTTGATTGGTGTTTTGAGGAACTGAACGTGTGTGCATTGGTTAGAATTTGTTAGTATTGTTTCTCAAAAGTTCTTTAGTGCATTTTGCCATTATTGAAAAAGAAAATCTCTTTTGCTTTGAAAAAGTTAATGAAAGTTAGGACTTTTCATTTTGATTAGTGGATTAGTGATCTTCAAAGAAAAGTTTATTGGTTTGCATTAGCTGCATTAGGGAAATTCTTTGTTGTTCATGATCGTTTCATTTGCATGAAAGCTCTCTAACTCTTTTGTAATTAGCATTCATTGAATGGAATGACATGTTTTGGCATATAGATTGCATTTAGGGATTTTGAGAAATTACATACGGTAGGACCTGAAAACCGAAACTTAACTCAAGATCAACTTTAAAATAAATCGAATGAACTTAAAAATTCATTGGAACATAACGCTCACATTCTAGAGGTCTAGGCTAGAGAAGTGCTTTGGTGTCGTTAAACCTAGTCACTTTTGTTCTCGCATTAAGGTTGGGTGATTCCTCCTTGTGTGACTCAACTGTGGTCTAGTACGGACTTGTGCTCCCATGTACCGTCGCATATATATGGGGAGACTTCACTAGGTTATCATCCTTGATCCATAGGAAGTCGTGTCTGCCGCATTACAACCCATAACGCACCGAACAAAGCATTCGGGAAGATTGACTGCCGTACGGAAAGTCCTTGGCTTTCATATGATCGCTAAGGTGTATATGCAGTTTTACGGATTGTCTGGTAAACCCCTTGCCTAGTTTCTCCAGAGTAGTCACTTTTTGATCCTTTTGGGACTCCTTAAAATAAAAGGCTCTCTTGAGCATTTGTCACTTCGGGCTCACTAAATATTCGAAGGTGACTAGAGTCATCTTTTGTCCTTTTCTCGACTCTTAAAACATGAAAAGGTCAAGTTGTGTCCTAATGTCTTAAAAAATTATTCGACCACGATTACATTTACCTTGTTAGATCTTGTTTGTGCTAGCTTTGAGTAGGGTCTTTTATCGTTATCTTGTCTAGGATTTTTATTTGATTCGATCATCCTGGCAGATCCATCGATCCCGTCTCCCATCCCGAGTTACCAAGGGTCTCCTTCTTCTGCTGCTCCTGAGACACCGGTTTGTGGTGACACTTTCCCTATTATTCCAAGTGTCCAACCATTGAACTCTCGTGCTCCAGAGAACGAGCTTTACGATTTGTTTTGGAACCCTGTTTGGGAGCCTTCTGAAGAGGATTTTCCCTCTACTCCTATTGGTGTTTCGTCCCTGATGGCTTCTTCCGATATGGAAGACACATCTCCTGTATCGAGTGGAACACTCGTTATGTCGAGTACTGAGACTCCCATCCCGGCCACATCCCTGGTCATATCTATGCCCTACACTGTTACACCTCTCGGTATTACAGTTTCGGCGCGCTATAGATCCCTGAGGGATGCCATGGGCTCTGCGAGTTCCTCTTCTATGTGGGATAATAACATTGTTCCCACTACAGGACCTTTTGTTTCCCAAGTTCACCATACCATTGTCACGTCAGTTCCGACCAATCCGACCATTTTTGTCGCATCATCAACTCCAATTTCTAGTGCCATTACGGCATCTTCCGTCGTAACTACTGTTGTTGGCCCATCTTGTGGTCCGGTACGTAGTGGTCAATCGGCACATGCTACCAGAGTTGTTCATCCTGCAAGCGGTGCCCCGCCTTCTTCTGATGCCATTTCAGCAGGGGGGCATATTCTCAGTACTTGCATGCTGTCCAAAAATCCAGGCGCGCAAGGCCCCTATTATGACCCTATAGGTCATTATTTGTATACCTCCTTGCCAGCTCAACCCGCTGTAGAGGGTGTAGTTCCGTTAAATGTCGCTTGGGGTACCACCGGTTATGGTGGTGGCCAATTCCATCCGGATCAAAGGCAGTCGTATCAAGGACCATCATACCAAGGTCAGCCATCCTACATGCAGCCTAGTTATGGGCAGCAGTATTATGGCCAAACCTATCCAGGGCAACCTGGAGGCTCACAAGGACAACCCTCCCAGGGACAACCTTCGGCCTCTGGTGGTCTGTCTTATACATATCTTGGGAAACCTTCTGGAAACTCGGGACAACCTTATGCTCAACAAGGACAACCTGGACCCCAATAGGGATACCCTTCGAGTCAACCCTATGGGAATCCGGGACAACCTTACGCGCAGCAAGGACAACCTAGAAACTAGCAAGGCTACCCTTCTGGGCAGGGTAGCCGACCTTACATGCAGCAAGGCCAGCCCACTGCTCAACCTATTCAGCCATCTGGTCTACAAGGACAACCTTCGTTTGCGCAAAGACAACCAAACACCCAGCAAGTTCAACATTCTAGGCAAGTAGGTCCGTCTCAGATCCAACCAGGACAACCTTCCGGCCAGATGGCCCAACCTCAGTCTTTGCAAGGATATCACTCTGGGCCTGCTCAACCGAGCATGCAGATGGTCCCTACTTCTCAAGCTCAACCTGGTTACCAACCCCAGAATCAAACTGACCTCCAGCCACAAGGTGGGTAGCAATCCCAACCTTCTTATCAAATGCCGCCTGGTTCCCAAGCTCAGTATGGAGCCCAGCAACCGTATCGATACCAGCAACCCCAGGGGAAAAATCAATTTACCCTGTATCAAAATTACCAACAGCCGCAGGCCACTCCCTATCAAAATTATCAGCAACCCAATGTTGCTCCTGCAGGACAGTATGGTAACCAATGGGGTGTTGGGGGGCAGAACCAGAATCAACCATCTAGTTATGGATATAACCCTTATGGACAAAATTCCTATGGACAAGGTCCTTTTGGACCTGGTCTGTCTAGACAAGGTCAATGGGGGCAACCAGCCACTGGATGGAACTCTAGCCCTACCTCATATCCACAGATGTCCTTCAACCCGCAGCTACCATTTCTAGCAATGTTGGAACTACCCGATGTGTCGAAGTTAACTAATGATCCTATTTTGCATAATCCACAATGGCCACCGATTCCAACTAAGATACCCGGCGATTGTCCCAAATTTGATGGCAAAGCTAGAGAGGATCCTCAAGCTCATGTAATGACTTATCACCTTTGGTGTTCATCCAATTCATGGCTTGATGATTCGGTTTGACTTCGCCTGTTCCAAAGGACTCTCACCGGCTCTGCTGCTAAATCGTACATTGAATTGACCCGTGGGTCTTTTCAAGATTTTAATTCATTGGCAATGGCATTCCTCACTCATTTTCAGTTACCCATTCGGTACGAGACGGGAACCCATCTCCTTACGTCTCTCAAGCAGGACACGGCTACGCACATCTCTGATCATATACATGAATGGAGAAGGCGTCATCGCTTGATCAAGTTTTGGATTCCTGATCAACTCCTCACCGGTTGGTTCACAACTTCCTTTGTCCCTAAGATCGCACGGGACATTGCCATGGGAGCTTGCATAGCTGAAAAGCAAGCTATCGCGCGTGCTCAGTAGCTTGACTTAGTTTATTCTCAGTCAGGTACTTTATATGAGTATTTGCCTGATGCCCTGAGACCCGGTACATCCAAGGCTCCACCAAAACCATCTGTTGATTGAGTTATTGGCTCTGTGAACCCGTCGTCCAAAAAATCATCCTCGAACCCTGGGAAGCCAAAACCAAATGCTTCTACTGAAAACACTTCTCAAGGTGGTTCAAATTCTGGAAGTACTTCCGAGGTTAATGCCATCCAGTCCACCATGGCAAGTAAGGCCTCGAAAGGAAAGAAAAATGGGGAAGCAAAAAATAAGTCTGAGCAACCGAAACAGGATTCCTCCAAACCTCCATCAGAGGAAGGAGCCAAGCGCAAACCCAATTATCCTTGTCTCATCTGTGATGAGGATCACTACACCAAAGACTACCCCAGGCGGTCCGAGGTTAGTTGCTTGCTAAAAGGCGCTCCTAGGATTCCTGCGGTTCTTAAAGAACCTTTCCCCTCTCAACAGACTGAAATGGTGGTTGATCCATCTTCGTCTTCTTCTCCCTTTGGTTCCCAAGTCTTCATGGTTGGATCCATTTCCGTTCATGTAACAACTTGAACCAAGGAGCATCCGTCGTCCGCCGGGAAGGAGCCCGAGGTTCCCTCAAGCTCTCCTTCGTCCAGCTCTGGTCCACTCCATATCAAGAGACCAAGTACTGAGATGACCATCCGACCCCCTCCCAAAGGAGTACTCAGGAGATCATATTACAACCCAAATGCTCACGCTGCTCAGCACTATAGCATAGTTGAGGACTTAGCGCAGGCTCCATCAGCTATGTCCGCCTTAGAAGTTCTCCAGAGCTGCCCCCTTCAGAGGAAGTCCCTGCTATCGGCCATCGGTGGCATCGACCCGTCAGATTTGGATCTGATTACCTTTGATCTCGAAAGCCATGTCCCAAGGCTTGCCTCATCAGATCGCTTTTCTCATACAAGTCATCATCAATTCAAAAACGATCCATCGTACATTTATTGATGAGGGCGCGTCAACTTGCATCATGTCTATTGCTTGTTGGAAAGCGATCGAGTCTCCGACTCTGAGCCAGTCTCCTACAACATTGGAAGCCTTCGATGGGAGAGAATCTCATCCCTATGGTATTCTTCAACGATTGTCAATCACTTTAGAAGGGAAAACAGTTAAAGTAGAATTTGAGGTTGTTGACGCGAATTTTACTTACAACCTCCTTCTGGGCCGGAGTTGGACGTATGTCATGCGTGTCGTGGCTTCATCCCTCTTCCGTGTCATCCGTTTGCCTTACCAGGGGAAAATTGTCACGGTAGACCAACTCTCCTTCTTCGCTTCTTCTTCTGAATGAAATGTACCTTTCGTGGAGCATACCTCCATCCCTTTCGAGAGTGTGGGAGCCGGGCTCTTCAAAGATCTTGCCCTCATGGGTGTTTTCCAACTCCCACCTCCCAACCTCACCTCCATCAGTATGATTTCGGTTCATTCTGATCCCTGGGTCCTTCCCCCCATTGACCAGATAGAATCGTGGGGTGAGGGGATGTCATTGAGTCCCGTCGAGCTCAACTACATCGAAATCGATGATGTATCGGCTCCTCCTGCTGAACCCGCTTCTTTAAGCGGAGCTCTTGACTCATACGACTATTCCCCTTGGCTTGGAGAATGTGCCTCCTTGGATCCATTAAAGGAAATATTTCCTTCTGAGGAAGCCATCATAGAGACTATGTCTCTCGAGGAACCCCCGTGGTTCAATCTTCACCACCATTCCTCGTTTCTCCCTACCCTTCGGGAAACGTTGGCTTGTCTCGAGCAGTTTGCTCCGTGTCTCCCTTCACAACCTCTTCAGATGCCTATTCAGGTCTATCAAGTATCGTCTAAAGGGAATTTAGGGAACATTACACAGAACCAACCTATCGACATCTCTGTCAAACCAGGGATTGTCGAGAACATCTATATAGGAGTCACTTGCACTCCTGAGGAAATTCAAATCTATATAGCTTTGTTTTGTGAGTTCTGTGACGTCTTTGCATGGTCTTATGAAGAGATGCCCGACATCGATCCAAACATTGTAGTGCATGAGATACCTACGTATCCAGGAGCCAAACCCGTTCGTCAGCGTTTACGCCCTGTGCACCCCCGCAAGGCTGCAGCTATCAAAGCGGAAGTTGAAAAACTTCTTAAAGCTGGTTTCATTTACCCTATCCCACTCACAGATTGGGTCTCTAACATTGTCCCTATGGATAAAAAGTAGGGTATTATTCGTGTCTGTATCGATTATCGCGATATTAACCGAGCCTGCCCGAAAGATAACTACCCCACACCTTTCATTGACCAACTCATTGATGAGTGTGCTGGGAGTGAGATATATTTGTTTATGGATGGCTTTTCTAGCTACAACCAGATTAATATCGTGCCCGCTGATCAACACAAGACGGCCTTTATCTGTCTGTGGGGTACTTTCGCTTATAAAAAGCTCCCTTTCGGTCTCAAGAATGCCAGCGCCACTTTTCAATGTGCGATGTCTTACGCCTTTCGTGATATTAGGCACATCGTACAGCCTTATCTGGATGACCTTCCCACTCATTCGGCTAAGTGCCAAGACCATCCGTCACATCTCCGCGAGATTTTTCTCCACTATCGACACTACGATATTCGACTTAATCCACATAAATGTGTCTTCTGTGTAGAATCTGGTCGACTTCTTGGGTTCATCGTCTCCCGAGAGGGCATCCGTTTGGATCCCCTTAAAGTTGAAACCATTTTGAATCTTCCTCCCCCTGCTTCTTTGCGGCAACTGCAGATTTTGCAGGGTAAAGCAAATTTCTTACGATGATTTATCCCAAATTATGCCGAAGTGGCAAAAGGTTTCACATGGTTACTCAAGCGTGACACCCCGTTTCGATGGGATGCCATAGCTGCAGAGTCTTTTGCACATCTTAAAACTCTCCTCGTTTCCGCCCCTTTGCTGTGGCCTCCGAATTATCATTGCGATTACACATTGTATTTGGCCGCTGCTGACGCCACCATCGGTATGGTTCTGGTTCAAGATGTCGATGATGGCACTAAACACGTTATCTACTACCTTAGCCGCAACTTGTTAGATATGGAAACTCGATATGCTTATGTCGAGAAGTTGGCCCTCGCTACTGTTTGCGTTGTTCAACGCTTCTGTCATTACATCTTGTTGCGTACTACGACAGTTATCTCCGATTTCAACCCTATGACCTATATTCTATCACGCCAGTTGCTGGGGGGAAAATACTCGAAGTGGATAGTCATCCTCCAACATTTTGACTTGGAATTTACTGCTGCCAAGTCTAAGAAATCACTTGTCTTCGCTGAGCTGTTGTGTTCTTTGCCATCCACTGCTGCCTCCTCTCAGTTAGAGGATTCCATTCCAGACGAAACTCTCTTCCTCATTAGCACCCTTGATCCATGGTACAGGGATATTATTTTCTACTTGCAGATGTCCTCCTTCCATCCTGAAACCTCTAAGGATGCTCGTTGACGGATCCGACATCAAGCCCAACCATATCACATCGTTGGGGACACCCTGTACCATCTCGGTGTTGATTCTATTCTTCGCCGATGTTTGACTTTTGAAGAAGCTGAGAGAGTTCGGAATGACTGCCACTCTGGTGCATGTGGTGGTCACATGTCTGGATATGCCACTGCACAAAAAATCCTCTGTGTCGGCTATTTCTAGCCCTCCATTTTTAAGGATTGAATTCTTGTTGTCTGTTTGTGTCATGAATGCCAGATTTACCAATGGAAGATGCGTGCACCCCCTGCTCCACTGCACCCCATTGTAACCATCGGCCCTTTTGCCAAATGGGGCATCGATTATGTGACCTGTAACCCTCGCTCGGCCGGGAGGCATGGGTACATCATAGTTGCTGTCGATTATTTCACGAAATGGGCCGAGGCGATGCCTACATTGTCCGAAGACGGTCACACCGCGGCGCAGTTTTTGTTCAACCATGTTATTTCGTAGTTCAGAGTACCCCAAGCCATCATCACTAATCACGGAAAGCATTTTCGTAATCATATGATGACCAAGTTAACAACCCAGTTGGGCCTTAGGCATGATAGTTCGACCCCGTACTATCATCAGGAAAACGGTCAAGTGGAAGCCGTGAACAAGGTTTTGGTCATGATGCTTCAAAGAACTGTTGGCATGCATAAGTCCAATTGGCATCTGATGTTGTTCTCTACTTTGTGGGCCTACCGTACCTCCATGAAGGACGCCACTAGTTTCACTCCTTTTCAGTTAGTGTATGGACTGGAGGCGACCCTTCCTATTGAGTGTGAGATTCCTTCATTAAAGATAGTCGTCGAGTTGCTCCCTGATACTACTCTAGTAGAAGAGCATATTCTTTACTTAGAACGATTGGATGAGACTCGTCGTCTAGCCTCCTTAGCTATTGAAGCCCAGAAGAAGCGAGTGAAAACTCACTTCGATAATATTGTTAACCCCCGCTCTTTCATCGAGGGAGACCTAGTACTGCTCTATGATCAAGTTAACGATAAGCTGGGGGCAGGAAAACTCGAGCCTATGTGGCACGGGCCCTACATTGTGAAAAGAGTTTTGCAAAAAGGCGCCTACGAGCTTATTGATTATGAAGGCAATCCCCTGGATAGACCCCGAAGTGGGCTTTATCTTAAAAAATACTATGCATGAGTCCAGGCACTCTCTTTTTGTACATACATATGCTTTCAGCAGTGTGTTGCGTGTGTACATGTTTTTTAGTTTTTATCTTGGTATGTCGGCGTGATTGCTGCTTATTGTGTTCTTTGCTTCTTGAACAGATGTCTAGATCGCCTTATGTTGGTTTCATTGATTGTGCTTCCCGCAGTACACGTACCTTGTCGTCTGCGGCATGGGTGATCTACAATCCTCATGGTGAGTTAGTAGACATTCAAGGGGTTTGTCTAGGTTGTGCGACGAACAATGTTGCTGAATATAGTGATGTGATTGAACTGTTAGCTGAGGCGATTAACCTCGGCATTCACACATTGGGTGTGAACTTGGACTCTCAACTTGTAGTCCATAAACTCAGCGAACGTTATTCCATCAGAGATCATCAGATTTTAAGGTTGTATTTATGTGTTAAGTTATTAGAAAGAGATTTTGATTTCATTACTTATCAACATATTCCAAGACGACTTAATACGTTAACCGATGCATTAGCTAATTATGTGTTGGACAGGAATTTGTATAACATGTGATTCAAAATAATACAAGAAGCATAAACTACAATAAGACCATAAAACATATGTATATATATATATATATGTGTGTGTCCAAAATTTTTTCACCCCGTGCATCATCCAAAAATAATACATGTCTGTCTAAATACATCCGGAGACAACATGTCTCTCAAAAAATATGCATGAAAAGAAAAGCCTAGATGTCTAGTCTCGGTGGTGCTCATGATAGCACGTCACTGCCCGCACTAGACGCCTCAAGAGACGGTGGATGCGAGTTGGCACCCCTACTGTGTGCCTCTGGTAAGCTAGCAGGACATCTGCTAGCCGAGCATAATCTGGGATCCCTCGAGTGATAGCCTCGAGGTTCTAGATAAGCTCCCATCTGTCACCACCTTCCTCCTGAGGATCTGCTCCTGATGTTGCTGCTACTGGATGTCTCCTCATAACGGAAGACAAGCCAGCTGGACGCTCTGGCCCGACATCTGCATATGCATGTAACGGTCATTAGGACAAGTATGTACTAACACAAAAAAAAAAATCATAAAATATAACATCAAAAAATGAGGACGTACCAATCTCCTCGTCCCAGTCCTCTCCCTCCAGCAAGGGAAGGTCAGGGTCTCCAAGGAAGTCTGTCCCCACATACGGCCAGTCTTCCACCATGATCAGTTGGCGGCGAAGCCACCCGAAGAAATCTGGTCTGAAGGACATCTGCTGGCCGCCACCACCCCTCAGCATCAGTGCCACCCATCGAGCCATCCTCGGCTCTCGAGGTGCTGGGTCTGCCATAAAGGCACCTTAGCCCTGGAAGCTTGGAACGCATTCCAAGAAGAATGTCACCAAGATGGAAACATACCCGAACTTTTGCAGCTTGCCTCGCTTGGCCTTTGTCAGCTGCCTCTTCATAATGGTCGTCACAGTTGACGCCCAATTGAAGATCGTCAGGTTAAGGCACTCTATCGCTAATAGTAGGTGGTTCTTCGTAGCTTCGTGGGGCGCTTGTGCCCCCGCAGCTCATGTAAGAGTGAAAAGTAAGTCTCTCAGTGTCAGATCCTGAACGGTGGAGATGTCCACCTTTGAACTGCCCTGTCCATATCTTGCCTCCGGGCAAATACGAGTCTTCACCTCATCCATATTTTCCCAGATGGCCTGCTCCCAGTCAACCGAGGCACCGGCCCTTGCCACGACAATCCTGTCAAGAAGTAGACATCCAATACATCCAACTTCAGTACCTGATCTCGTACCCGGAACACCTGTTCCTCTACGTCCCATAAGTCGATCAAGTACTGTAGGAGCTCCGGCTGAGCTCGCAAATAGGATAGCATGAATAATTTCTTGAGTCCACATGCTCTCAGAGCTTCCATGCAATCCTCGTCAGCTAGGGCTAATGTGTCCACTTGGTCATGTTCCTGTTCCTTCCATGTCATCACCATTTTTGCGGATTTCCCTACAAATACAAGTCAAAATGAAGCATTAGACCCTCACACAACTTGAAATTGCAGCAAAATGGGTTTTAAATTTGTTAAGATTGGCCTAAAAATGCATGCGGCCATTGGCGCGACTGTTTCTAAAACAATCGCGCCCATGGGCGCGTGCCCTATGGGAAATTTGCCCCATTGGCGTGGGTCCGTGCCCGAAACCCGTGCCAATGGGTGTAACCCCTAAATTTCAAATTCCTCTCATAGGAAATGAAAATGCAATTAAAAACAAATTTCAAACAGATGAAAATGAAGCTAAGGACAAGACCCCTTACCTGGCACTGACAGCACTCGAAATGGTCCATTGGATTGGTCGCAATCGCCAACTAAAGGTCGCACTCCAAAAAGCACTAATGTCGCTCTCCAAAGGTAAAAAGTGAAAAGTAATTTTTATTTTACCATTTTCACCATTTTATAGCTTTTTGACCCTAAATAGGCCTTAAAAAGGAATTTTATGAATATTTTCATGGATATTTGTGTCGAAAATGGGTTTTACGCCGATTTTTTGTGCAGCGAAAGGTATTTATGGAGTTTTCATGGCGAAACGAGTTGTATTTTATACTTTTTCGGACTCAGTAAATACACGAAAAAGTCACTTTGGAGTCATATTTTGCTCTTTTCCGACTCTCTAAACGTGAAAAGAATGTCGAGTTGGTCCTCTCGACTCGTTAAATGGACATGAGAGGCGGTCGTCTTTAAACCCTTTTCCGACCGTTTAAAAACGAAAAGATCATCGGACCCTTGTCGTTTCTGGTTCATTAACGGTCATGAAATGACATGGTTTTGATCGCTTTTTTACTTTTTCGGGTCAGAGTCACTACTTATGAAAAGTACTCCTCGGTCACAATGATCGGGCGGTTCTTTCGAGCATGGTTTTATACTTTTTCGGGCTCGAGAGACACAACTTTACAAAAAAGGACACCCCTGGAGTTTCCTTTTCGCTGTCTTTTCAAACTCTCTAAATATGAAAAGATGACGAGTTCTTCCTTTGTCAGACTCGTTAAAACTTCATGACATCGGATTCTGTCGTGATGACATCTCTCAAGCATATGTTATCCTCGTCAAGCTTGCCAGCCAAAAATAACCGGGGTACTCGCCAGAAATGGTGGGGGAATAAAGGAACCATAATCATCGTCGTATCGGTAGTATGTCGCTCTTGAACATGGCACTTGTCTGCATTCGTGTCTGGGTGGGGAAATCTCATCTTGTTTCACACTGGCCTCCATGGGTTTGGGCTATCCTGTTTTACCATTCATCTGCTCATCGCCTTGTCACCATGACCCTTGATCATTTGATATCAAATATTGCCAAGTCCACTGTCGTGCCACCGATATGTTCAAGAGAAGTTGACCTCTGCAGAATATTCAACCTCCCTCTGATACTTCACACAAAACATTTTATCCTTCTCTGTCTCGCGTCGATGATGTGGGAAACATTATGGCCCACCTTTGATCAAGGTCACTTCCTGTCGACTTCAGCTCATTATCCCGGAAGTTGACTTAGAGACTCCCTTCAGGTACCTTAGAGCCTGCATGCCTCAATGGCAGGTTCTTCGTGTTCGACGCGAGGTTTTCATCATTGGCCTCCGATCGAATGATTCTACGGGTGTTCGACACCAGCTCACTGATTCACACGTTGTAGATTGTACCTATAGTACCTTGAGTACCATTGCCATTATTGGTGGTACCTCTCATGTCTGTTAACAGTTTTCATCATTGACTGGTAATCAGACGATGTTCTTGCATGTTCGACTTTGACTCCCATATTTGCATGCTTGAACTTGTACTTTGTTCGGGTCGAGATGGAGCGAAAGACCATGGATTTTGTCTGTTGAGATCCAGGTTGAAATTTTGTGGATTATTATGATCATTACATGACTCATTCACTGGATGGTTGCGACCATGCCTAATTCTGTTTCTCGATCCTTACTGGATGGTTGCGCCCATACCTTGGATCTAGTTTTTATGTACTCTGCTATGGATGGCTGCGCCCATACCGCATACATCATGTACTTGAGATATCAGTTGTACTTCTTTGTGCAGGTTCTCCGGCAACAGTGTTTTCAGTTGGCCATGTTCTTGTAAAGCATTTCACCCCTCTCTCTCTCAGGCCTCATGCTTTAGGGGGCATCTGTTACACAGTAATTTGTCACCGTCCCTGTTACCCTTTCTCCCGCACATTGGAGGACTTATTCCAGGACCTATGAGAAGTGAGATAACCTGAAAACACTTGCATTGTATCCCCTTGATTATGTACTTCATATGCCCTGAAGACACCTTCTGCAAAATACCCATAAAAGTAGCCATTTTTCCATTGGCGCTGTTCCACAGTGTATCACTCGCACCAATGGGGGAAATCCTCCAAAGAGGACGCGCCACCTGGCGCTCTATCTTAGAGTCACATTCGTTCCAGCCCAGTTGGGTAAAGTTTTTAACAAACCAACTTGCGAAGGTTCTTCCTAACCTATTCATGAACTGATTCCAGTTTGAGTTAGTTCAGTTGGGCTTCAAATCTCCATAGAAGGGAAGTAGTTCTCCACCTCTCATGGAAGTTTCCTAATGATAAGGCCAATCCCATGAATCTTGTGGATGATCCTATCTCCTTCTCCTCTCTGTATATAAGCTTGTCTTTTTGCCTTTGACAAGCTAGTTAGTAATTCTACTCTTCAAGCTCCAAATTCTAAGTCCCAAAGTCTAAGAATTGCTAAGCTCATGCTACAAGAGACCTTCTTCATTCCCATAAGGCTACATGTTTAATGAGGAGATCCTTGTCGAAGTAACCAAGGAAAGAGAGGCTTGTTCCCCATTCCCAACAAGCTTTGCAAGGCATGTGTTGCTGATCACCCAGCCAAAGGAGGATTTGACGTTAGAACTGGGTTGTATTCTTCTTTGTTTATCAATAATAATAGACGACTATCATTATGGTTCCACTCTTATTGTCTTTATAATGATGTTTGAGTTATATCCTTTTTGACTGATATATAGTTGCATCTCTTGGATTTTATGCTTGTATTTGTGTCGTTCTTTGCATGTGCAGGTATCCTTTCACAAGGATCGTGGGGATTGTGACCAGCTAGAGCAAAAGAACGGGAGCGACGACTCTTCTACAAGTACTGGCTTTGGATTCGAGGTAGGCCCTCATCATCGGTCTTTAGTTTGCAATTAAGAACCTACGTGTTAGAGTTGTTTGATTTTTGCTAGACCCCATTTAGGCTAGTGGGATCGCCTCTGTCCGCAGAGGGGATTTACCTCCACAACAGTCCATGCCAAGTTATTCTTGACAGCACCAACTACTTCCAATGGTGGTCCTACATTGTGGATTTACTTAGAAGTAAATTTCTTTACAGAATAGCCTTAGACCAAGAAACTAAACCTAAAGATGAAGATAAGGTAGTCAAATGGGAAAATAAGAAAGATCAAGCATGTGGGTTGATAGGGATGTCTATTTCTTCAGACCTTAGATTCCATATCATAGAACTTGATACCCCTAATGAAGCATTGAAACAACTTACTAAATTTTTTGGAATTAAAAATGAAATTAGAGCCCATCAAATCGAAAATGAGTTGCTTACATTGGACCCCAATAATTTTTCTTCCATTGATTTTTTTTTTTCCAAGTTCAAGACCCTTGGACTTCTCTTGGAAGGTGTTAAGGTTAAGAAAAAAGATGGTAGCCTTATCTATTCCATTCTTACTAAGTTGGGACCAACCTACTCTGTGTTTGTTTCCACCTTCCATTCTACTAGAGAAGCCTTTTATTTCTCAAGGACAAGACTACAAGTCCCCCTCTTTTGATGCCTTTTGTGATTCTTTAACAAGAGAACAAGAAAAACTCTTACATCTTGGTATTCTTAATATTGGAAACTCTTCTAAGAAATCCTTAGCTTCCCAACAACAACCAAATTCAAAGAATCCTAAGAAGCAGTATCCTAAAAAGAATGGTCCTCAACCAAACAAGGGTTCTAAGCAATTTCACTCTCAAAATGAAAAATCATTTCGACAAAATGATAAGGAAAATAAAAACAAAGGGAAGAAGACTGATAGACATTGCCACTTCTGTAATTGAGATGGCCACTTAGAATCCAAATGATTTAAGAAGATGGAAGCCTTGGAAGCAACAATGAAGAAGCATAACATCCATTTGGAGCACTCTTCAACTTCAACTTCATCTTCAGGAATAACACTTTTTGCATGTGGTTGTCAAGCATCTCGATCTGGTTATGCACTAAATGTGTCTTCTTCTTATTCTCATGAGTGGCTCATTGATTCTGGAGCTTCTTATCACATGGCCAAAAACAAAGCCATGCTTTCTTCTTTAAATGATTGTAAAACAAAAATATATATGTTGGTGATGATAGATCTCTTAGTGTTGTAGGGACTAGAACTGTTCATCTATACAATGGTCAATTTAATGATGTATTATGTGTTCCAACCTTTTTGTTGGCTTGTTGGGGCCTGACCCAAGTTCGAAGTTAGATAGCTAAACAAATCCCTATATCGCTGGCCGTTTAGGAAACAGTCTGCAGAGTGCAGACTGAAGTCTCACCCGAAGCAGTATGGGGGGGTGCTAGAACTAGGTTTCCACAACCTTGAGATGTCTGAGGGGTTGATTTGGTCCAACCGTTTGTACCCTCGCACAAGTCACTTTGTGTGCTTTCCTGACCTGTGAAGCCTTCGTGCCCTTGTTATACTTGATTTCGTGCAGCCCTAACCAGGGGCGTGGGGATTTCGCACTGCTGGAGCAGCAATCTGCATTATTTCCCCAAGTCACATCATGGATATTACCTATCTTCTTATGACAGTTAGTTATCTTCGTGTACACAGATGCATTATATTATATTTACTTGTTTAGCACATTCATATAAGTTCGTGCAGTAAATAGATAGCAAACTTGCAATTCATACCCAATATACTTCAATGCATAAAATAGGAAAATATACGTAGAAATATGTTAAAACTTCTCTTTATTAATGCTTCCAACTGGTTATAGACTCAACATGTCCTGCACACTCAGCTACAGGGGTTCGCACACTAAGCTACAGAGCCTTCTCCCACTCTACGACCCAAAGACACGACTTACAATTCGACTCAATTCTTCATTGACTTCTTAGATTCATTGATCCATCCTTCGATGATCTCTCTTTATAACTAGAGCCTCACTCTATTTATACAATCCCATGGTCCGCAGACCATGGGTATATCTTTCAAAATGACATTACTTTACAAAAACAAGGGCGGACAACTCTATGACTCTATTATGACTTCACGCTCTGCGCCCACAAATCGTGGAGTCTTTACAATGTACTTAGTCAAAATTTGGGCTTTAAGCCCCAAAACATGTCTTGGGGGGATCCCACACCCAACAGGCCCCCAACACAAACATCTTGACTTGCCCTTGAGTCACTCTCTCAGTGCGGAGATCTTCGTGCAGAGACCCTCCAACTCTATTCGGACAGCTGCAAGGTCAGCAACATACTAAGTGGCTGTTGGATCTCCTGTACTTATTGTTCTGAGACCGCGGTGTCAGAACTACTCCCATGGATCTATTCTTGCGCCCTCTACATCTACGCAAGCTTGCCTTTAATTGTTGTTGTGATGAGGAAGACCTCGTCGATCCAAGGATAAATGCGCAATTTCAAAACTGCTTCTCTGTGTCGTGCTATGTCTACTTGCTCTTTAAGCACTTTGGCTTGTTGCATTCATGCGAGCCTCTAAGTGAGGGCCATCATTTGCGTATTCCCTTTGACGTTGTCATACTACTGCTATTGCTATTGCACTTATGTCTCTAAGTGCTGGATGTTCGGGTCCTCCTACAGATTGGTGAGGACCTTGAATGATTCCTCCAACATTTTGGTGCAATCCCTTACTGCACTATTGATCTCCTCCATCCTCGATGCAATAGCGTTGGTGTGTTATTCCCTTACTTCTGGAGGAGTGGACAACTGCACCTTCAACTGCAGCTTTGCTATTTGAAGTTTTAGCTCCAGTTGAACCTTGGCCATTTCTTCTCGTGCCTCGCACACTACTGCTGCTAATATTTGGATGTGTGCCTCTATTGGTGCTTCTGCTGTGATGGCCAGCTCAGGGACCATTTGGGCAGCTTCTTCAAGTACATGCACCATCTGCCAGTTCTAAGACACAACCTCATCATGCTACAAGTGCAGCTGTTCCTTGTTGATCTTCTACTCACTCAGCACCTGCAATGCGCGGCTCTCCCTAGCCCATAGTTCTGCAATAATCCCATAATGTAGAACATAGAGCATCTCCCACGAGTGCGTAGCCATGTTGATGCCTATCCCCTTTAGTGTACTAGCCATAGGCCAGTCAACCTCATTTGTTGTAACTAGTGCCCCTTCTGGGAACACTATTGTGTTGGTTGTACGAGCGTGCAACATTTCTTTGGATGCGGCTGTCCCAATTGCAAGGTTGGTTGAGAGAGTACTAACCTTAGGAGCACGCACTTGCAACTCCTGAATCTGTGCTCGGAGGGCCCCCAACAAAATCTGATTCTCCACCGCAAAGTTTTGGAGGACCCTTGAGGTGATGTTGTGCATCGTCTCCTGTATATCATGCAAATCACCCTCAGTAAGGGTGATCAGTTGATTGACAGCTTGGATTCTTTCACCTTCTTGTGTGGTCCCATCCGCTCGCTTGATTGGTGGCGCTTCAATTGTGTCGATGCTATTTGAGGGTCCATGCCACCCTCCTCTTCCTCTGTTTCCATCTCTTTCTCCTTCTCAGGTAAAGATGACTTTTGGCCCTCACGTTCCTTCTCTGCTGCCTCTTGTACTACTGTTGTTGCAGCCTTTTTCTGTTCTACTACTATCTGCACAGCATCCCACACCTCCTGTGCTTTTGCTATTGCTGCTTCATGCCTTCTCTCTTCTACCAATTGTGCCATGCATAGTTTGGCCTCCTCCTCCTTCTTCTGCGTAGCAGAAATTTCCACCACAACGATGTCTGGGGCATGCCATTCCGGTGGTCACATATCTAGTACATCAAAAATCACATCATCTGTGGCTATGAAGGGTAGATCACTCCATTTCTTGGTTGGGTCCTTATGCACTCTAAGAAAGATGTGATGAAAGTATGCTTTAAACTCTGCAAAACTTTGTAGGCTATTGTATATTGTGGGTGATAATCGCGTCTTGCGGTTAATCCCCATTCTGATGTTCATCTCCATGAACACCCAGAATATCTTAATGTCATAGATCTGGTTCACGTCCTTAGTGGCCCACAGTGATGTGTACTTCACAGCCTCAGAGAGATCCCTGAAAATCATGGGGAACTAGCTGTCCTCCGAAGCAGAAGCCATGCATAGTGGAACATTTATCCTTGTTCCCGTGCCTCATGAAAATTCTTTAGGAACTCTTTGCACAAGAATTCGGACCAGTTAAATTGGACCCCTTCCACGCACTATTCAGCAAGTGCCACCATCGGCACAGGTACCTCATCCACATGGCACTTCCGCATGAGCTTACTAGCCAGTATCTCAATCATAAATTTGACGACTTTGTTGTTGATGTTGGATATAGTGTAGGCTTTTTTCTTCTTCTCCAACTTGTATTTATTTTTCATTTCCTCCGTGATGGCCAAACCACTGCTCTTTCCTTTTGAAATGTCTGTGGGGTCTTCTCCTTTACATGGGAACCAGGTAATGCGATAGATTTGTGGTCCGTGATGGGGATGGGCTCCTCCAGCCACAAACACCCACCATGCACTAGGCAGAGTAGCTGCTTGATGATGAAGATCATTACTAGGGTGCGGTGGTAATGTGGTACCCAGAGCAGGTTTAATAACCCTGCCTTTTCAACTCCACGTAACCACTTGTGCGGCTCTAATTTTATAACTCCCGCCGTGGTGTTCTGCTTCAGCTTCATGAGTTGCATAGTCTCTAGGTGAGTGAATTTATTGTGGTCAGCGAGATCCCAATATTCAAACTTCAAGTGCGTGCCCTCAAAAATGATATCGTCCAAGTGGAGCAGAGTCTATAGAGAGCTCTTGCTCTCGTTGAGGTCCTTGGGCACTTTTGCCTTCCCCTTCCATGGAGGGACATACATGGGTAGCTTTGTTGGAGGGTGTGCAACCTCGGTTTCTTCCTCCATGCCCTCATCCTCATCTTCATCAATTATGAGGTCCTCAAGGTCTTCTTCCTACTCGACGATTTCTAGGTTAACTACTTTCCCTTTTTCCTCCATCGTTAATATGGTGCGCAGTGGGTTTCATGGGGACACGCACACCATAATAATTGGCTATTTATCTTTCTTCAGTCTTGGCGTGCGTGATGATTTAGGTATTTCCACAACAATCCCAACGCCTTTAGGGGCATCTTCTATGGTGAGGGTTTGCATGGTTTCTTCGACAGTCATCTCTGCAATTTCCCTAGCTACTTCGGATGCCGCCATCTCACTTGCCCATAAATTTGTCAACCATTCACTGAGGTGCTCAACCAGTGCTATCCACATGGCAAACAGGTCTTGGCTCAGAATAGGTGGGGCATATGACAACTCAATTCGCAAATGACCAAGTGTTGTTTGCAGGGAAACCCTTTGTAATTTATAGCACCTTTTGAATTTGAATTCGACCATTCTCCCCAAATCCGGTTCATTAATGTTCCCTTGGTGGAAAATTTTCCCAAACCTTGCCCATAAAGCACATCTTAAATTCCTTCTACCCGCTTTATTTGATCTCAAGTCAAGCATCACATCGTGAATAGTGACTACAACGATCACTTTCCTGCCAACCCGCGTAGCAACGCAACCCCCCTTGCGCAGTCGCAGACCTTGTAACACTTTGCTCCCGTGCTCAACCCCAACATCACGCAGCTCCTAGGCAGAGTAGTTTATAGTTCTGCACCTCCTTTCAACTTCCTGTAGTGCTAAGACTGTACTTCCTATAGCTAGTTAGGTGGCCATGCCACCTGTATAGGGTTCCAACCGGTCATCCATAACCTTTCTTGGAACACATCTACCTTTTTATTTCACTATCCATGTTGTGCACTTCACCATCTAAATCGTGCCAGCATGGGTAACCCCTTTAGTAATGTACGGTCAAATCCAAGGTGTCAAGCTGATTAAATCCCGATGGTAGACCCAAAATTTGTCAACGTAATCATGCGCACCATGTTTTATCACCCTGGTTCTCTTATCGAGAAAATCCTTCTTTATTTCTTCCTCAAGCTTCTCGACTTTTGCTTCCACTAGAGCACTTTTCTCCCATAATCACACCTTTTCCTTCATGAGTTCTTGGAGCCTAAGATCATCTTGTCAGATTTCTTCTTTAGGTCCCAAGCATTCTTCTTTGTTCAACTGCGCTATCCCTCCTTCCAAAGCTTCATGAGCTGTCATATCCATCGGCGCTGCTATATGCGGACTAAGCATACTATCCTCTGTTGGGACTACAACGTTCTCTTTGTAGTTCAGTCTCAGAGTTGTTTTCCTCATTAGTTACTTGCATGTTGTCCTATAAGCACACATAATTGCTGGTACACACAGGTCCCAATCCCTCTGTTGCACCTTATATATCCTATTCATTGTTTCACATACTTAGCTAAATGCTTCTTCATGGATATCCTCCTGAATAGTCATTCTTTCCTCACTCCATCATCCCAATTGGAGGGACCATTCGTGTAATTTCCTTCCCCACCCATGCGTATTGACCGTGTTTCCAAACACGGAGTCCATGTGCATTTGCGTAGGTTTTTTAACATGGACTTGTACCCAATTGGACAGGCGCACATGAACCATTCCGTCCGGCCTTCTTGTCTGTTAATTGCACCCGAGGCTTCCTGAAACGCATGCACTTCATTCTCCTGCATTCGCGCTAGTCCTCAAAGCTTCCTCGGTGTGTACCCCACCACCTCATTGATGTAGCGCACAATGCCCATTTCAAAGCTTCCAAACATTGTTGTTCTGGCACTTCTCTTTCAAACCTATTCAAAAAAACATCTACCTCACTTAACCCATCATAAGTAGGTAGATCCCTTACCTCTATCACTACATAACGCAACAATCTTGTCACCATGTTACAGTTCAATGTGGTTACCTCATGTAACCGGTTCTGCCATCATTCTATCTCTTCATCAGAATCTGATGTATAGGAGCTCTTGCGCTCCCATGAGATCCTTCCATCTGCGGTGGGATTTAGCGAGTCTTTCTCTCATGCGGTTATCTTGTAGATGTAGTCTAAGTCATCATTGCTTTCATAGTCGCACACTGTCTCCGTGTAGCATGATCCTTCTGTAGGGTCCAAAGAGATGACTACATGCAGGGGTTTTTTTCTCAAAGATCATCTTGCACTTCTTTAGGTTTGTCACCCCATTCATGTTAGTGGCCCAATCTATTCCTAATAGCGCGGGGTAGGGATTGCTGTCATCTACAATCTCTATCACTTAGAAGTCTCCTAGCACTCTCACTCCTTCGATATCCACTGCGATTCCCTACAATCTCCCCATAGGTATTATCTTTTGCTGGTTCACCATTTGCAGCTAGATAGGAGAACATTGTAGCGTAGGCCTTCCCATGCACTCCTAGGTCTAGTTTGACAGAATGTTCACGTCCTATCCTAGATCTAGAATCACTCGGTCCATCTCCTATTCCCCAATCTGTGCAGTCAACCTCATTTCTTTTCCCATCCTCATTGCGTGCTTTCTAATATTTTGGACTACATGTGGTTCTCCTGGCATGGTTCGAGTGCATCTATTAATGAGTTCCTACAATCCTTTTATATCCATACTATCACACAGTAACTTCATGCATGTTTCCGGGAACGTTGTGAACTTCGATGGGTCCATTTTCGGCTCCAATTTGTCTTTTCTTCATGGAGTGGAGGCATCAACGAAGCTCTTCTTGGCTTCCATGAAGGTTTCCCTAGCATGCTCCAAATCAAACTCTGGTTCTTTCGCCGGAGCCTTATGAATCCAAGTACTATCTTCAGGCTACATGCCTTTATCATTCCCTGTCATAATTCCACTTCCGAGCACAATATTCATGTTAGGGTCTTCCTTGCACAGCTAAAACCTCATCATCTATAGGTTTTGTGTCGGTAGAGGTTGGAATGCTCCCTTGTCGCACAACTTGGCTATCAGTGTGGGACAATCCTCCATCTCATGGTAAAACAATGTACAATATAGACATGACGACCACATTGGATCCATACAATCACAGACATAATGTCTTGGCCCTTCGCAATTGTAACATATCAGCTGTCCGCAACCCCTTTTAGGTCCTCCTCCACCTCGGCCTTGTCTGCGCCCCTGAAATCTGGTTTGCGCCATTCTTGTGTTCCGGTTAAGGGGCCATGTTTCAGTTTGAACTCTGTAGGTGGGAGTGCTATCCATCATCAGCTCATAGCTTTTACAGGTGTGCACATCATGTCCCACTGATCTACATAAATTACGGAAAAGCTGTTGTAAATTCTGCGTGTACTTCTGTAACAGATGACAGTTGTCTGTAATATGCTTTCCCCCATTTGAAAAATCGCACACCACAAAGCAGGCATCGCACTAGGTCTTGCTTGTGCCTCCAGTCTTAATGACATCGGCCCTCCTTCCGTGAGGTAATTTGCGAACACTAGGAAATGGTCCTTGTCATGACACTGACCCTAACATTTAACACACCATATCTCCTCGCGCACCTTTGGGCGAGCTGTCCTGTCCTGTTTTAGACACTACATCTCAAGGCATATGTTTTTCAACTGCTCATGGATCTATTGAACTCCTAGGTTCAGATTCTATGTCGGTACCTCATGCAGTCTCATCGTGATCACCAAGGCCTCTGCCTGAGTCGTTAACCTCTGTTGTGACAACGCGTTCCTCAAATGCAACATTAGTGATGCTACAAACCATTCGCAATGTTGTCCATCCGTATAAGTGATATTGGCTTCGCGAATTGTGCACTTCAGTCTCTGATCCAACTCCCAAGGAGTCTTGCCTGGAAGCATTGTGATCTCCTTGAACCCAATGATCGACTGTGCCTCTGACTTCAACTTGCTAAATTCTTTGTTCAACGCAATTTGGATATTCACAACCCCCGCATTCAGATTGTCATTAGAATACTTAATATACTAGGTCAGCGCACAATCCTGCAGAGTGCTGACTAGTGTCACTTTCTTTATATTATTGTTTGTAACTACCTGTGCTTCCCATACATCCCTTATCATGAACCAAAACTGGTATGGGTCTTCATTTCCTATTCCCTTTAATACTGGCAACTTTATCGCGCTTTCCATATCGAATCACGGTGGTGGTGGAGGTGGTATGGGTGAAGATGGGGGTGAAGGCAGTGACATTAGTGGTGGTGTGGGTGGGGGTGTCATGTGTAGAATCCTTTGCCTTATCAAATTGATCGAACTTCTTAGTGAGACCTCACAGAGGTGAAATCAAGGGGCTAGTTTCTAGTTTTTTACTTCCTTCATTTCTATAAATTCTTCCACTTCACGTAGCCCCAAAAATCAATGTATTCACATAATCCTCTTTTCACACAGTAGAATTTTAGTCCATGTGTTCATAGAATTAACTTACTTACCTCGCAGTCCTTTGAGAAAGCGTCGTTCTGCCTTGCTATAGCTGACTGAAGTATCTACCGCGAACTCAGTAATGAATCCTCCTATAATCCGATCGAGCTAGTGATCAACATTACACGTGATCTTATCCTCCGATGCTTCTAATTTGTGTGCCAATTCTGGAGTCCACACAATAGGATTATCGAGTCTCCACCTTCCTTGGGTATCTTCTAGGCTCACGATCCAAGAAAATTTCATGGATTTCCATGTATAGGTAGTAGTCTAACCACTTTTCCTTTGATAGTCATGGATTCTTGTTCTCCTGCATCGCGAACTCGTGAATCTTCCTATCCAACTAGTCTTCAATTTCTTTCTTAGTTGGATTCCACTAATACAACATCAGACATCTCTATGCAGATTCAGGTCCTGACAATGGAACCATTTGTTGGCTTGTTGGGGCTTGACCCAGGTTCGGAGTTAGATAGCCAAACAAAGCCTTGTACTACTGGCCTTTTTAACAACAGTCTTTGGAGCACGGACTGAAGTCTCACCCAAAGCAGTATGGGGGGGTGCTGGAACTAGGTTTCCACACCCTTGAGACGTCTGAGGGGTCGATTTGGTCCAACCGTGAGTACCCTCGTGTAGGTCACTTTGTGTGCTTTCCTGACCTATGAGGCCTTAGCACCCTTGTTATACTTGCTGACTTCGCGCAACCCTAACTAGGCATTGTGGGGCTTTTGCGCTGTTGGAGCAGCAATCTACACTATCTCCCCAAGTCACATCATGGATCTTACCTATCTTCTTATGATAGTTAGTTAGATTCATGTACATAGATGTCGTATATTATATTTACTTATTTAGCACATTCATATAAGTTTGCGAAGTAAATAGAAAGTAAACTTGCAATTCATACCCAATATACCTCAATGCATAAAACAGGAAAAGATACACAAAAATATGGTAAAAATTCTCTTTATTAATGCTTCCAACTAGTTACAGACTCGACTTGCCCTGTGCACTCAGCTACAGGGGTCCACGCACTTAGCTGCAGACTACTAGGCCTTTGCACACTCAGCTGTAGAGATTTCTCCTACTCTAAGATCTAAAGACATGACTTACACTTCGACTCAATGCTTCATTGACTTCTTAGATTCATTGATCCATCCTTCGATGATATCTCTTTACACCTAGAGCTTTGCTCTATTTATACAATCCCATGGTCCGCAGCCCATTGGTAGATCTTTCAAACCGACATTTCTTTACAAAAACAAGGGCAGACAACCTTATGACTCTATTATGACTTCGCGCTCCGCGCCCACAAATCGTGGAGTCTTTATAATGGGCTTACTCAAAACTTGGGCTTTAAGCCCCAAAACATGCCTTGGGGGGATCCCATTCCCAACACTTATCCTGAAACCTTCTATCTTTATATCTAATAACTCATTCAAGTGAAGGTAAAACCGTTGAATTTTCATCTCACGATGTTGTAATTATGGACCTAAGAGATCCTAAACAAAAATTAGCTACCGGCATTGCTGATGATTATATAAACTTGTATAAGTTTAACAACTTTGGGTCACCAACTCTTCTCTCGGTATTTGTTGCTCATAATGATGAAGTGACAAGTCATGTTCATAATCTATGTAAAGAAAATATGGTGACAGGTCATCCTATGGTATCTTGCAGAGATGGTGTTTGTTCTAGATGAGTACTCGAAAAACATCATTGGAATAGTTTTGAAAAACGTGCCTCTTGGCACGCCTCAGCCCCTTTATAGCCTGTGCATAGTGATTTATGTGGTCCACTTCTAGTTGTTTCATTCTCTAGCTACAAGTATTTCTTAACTTTCATTGATGATTTCTCCAGGTGAACTTGGGTATGCTTCTTAAAACTCAAGAGTAAAGTATTTAACATATTCTTGGCGTTTAAGGCCTTTGTTGAAAAACAATCTGGACACCAAATTCTTAAGCTAAGATTTGATAATGGTGGAGAATATGTTAACAAAAAATTCATCAATTTTTTCACTGAGAATGGAATTCAAATGCAACATACTGTTCCATATACTCCACAACAAAATGGTGTAGTAGAAAGGAAGAATCATACCTCAAAGGAAATGGCTAATTGTATGCTCAATCTAAAGGACTTAGTCTTAATTTTTGGGCAGAAGTAATTAACTGTGTAAATTACATAGTAAATTACACTCCTACTAAGGTTTTGAAGAATATTACTTCAGAAGAAGCATGGAGGTCAATTAAACCAGATGTAAGTCACTTTCGTGTTTTTGGAAGTGAAGCATGGGCCTATATTCTAGACGAGAAACATAAAGCTTTAGAACCTAAGAGTGAAAAATGTGTTTTTGTTGGATATTCTAAAGATGTCAAAGGATATAGACTTATTCCACTTAAGTCCAAAAATGTTATCATTAGAAGAGATGTAAAGTTTGCTAAAAATATATTGGTTTACGAGCCTAGTTTGGCAGATGTGCCACCTCTCTCTATCCCTTCTACTTCTGAAAATATTTCTTCTTCAGAGGATGACAACGAGGATGAAAATCCTCCCCCACCTTTTCAGGATCCTCCTTCAGATGCCCAACTTCCAAAATGGGTCTGTGCTACTTGGGATGCAGCAGGTGCTCTTGCAAGTGATCCTACAGATCAACGACGTACACATTCTCAGTTCGATAGAGCCTCTTCTTTATTGGCTCAAGATTCAATGAATTATGATCCTGACACCTTTGTAGAAGATTCAGGCCATCCAGATTGGGATGCAGCTATGAATGAAGAATATCGTTCGTTATTGGCAAATGATACATGAGATCTTGTTCCTCTTCCAAAGGGACGAAAACTTGTTATATGCAAATGGGTTTATAGAACCAAGTATGGACCACATGGAAAAGTTGATAAACATAAATCCCGTCTTGTTGCTAAGGGTTTTTTACAAGTTGAAGGAATTGACTATACTAAAACCTTCTCCCCTATTTCCAAAATGAACTCTATCTGCCTTGTTCTTTCCCTTGCTGCCTCTTTCAAATGGGAAGTCCATCAGATGGATGTTAAATTTGCCTTCTTGCATGGGGACTTGCATGAAGAAATCTATATGGAACAAAATACTGGCTTTATACGAACAGACTCTAGCCTTGTATGTTGGATTAAGAAATCCCTTTATGGTCTCAAGCAAGACCCTTGGGCTTGGTATGCCAACATAGATAGCTTTCTTTTAGATACTGGCTTTTCTAGGTGTCATTTTGACAATACTATCTACACCAAGAAAGTGGGTAAGTCTCTTATCATTCTTGTTCTTTATGTTGATGATATTATCCTTATTGGTAGTGATCCCAACCTTATAAACCATGTGAAGTCCAGCCTTAAAAATAAGTTTGAAATGACAGACTTAGGATACTTGCATTATTTTCTTGGTCTTTAAGTCTTGCAATCCAAGGAAGGTATTTCCCTTTCAAGTCCAAGTATGCCTGTGGTCTTCTACGCCACTTTCACATGGAAGATTGTAAGTCAACCCCTTCTCCCTTTCACTTTGGAGCCAAAATTTTAGTCACTTGTACTTCCCTTGAAGTTGATGCTACCTTATACCATCATCTTGTAGGAAAAATTTTTTGTCTGACCCATACCTTTCCTGACCTTTCCTTTGTTGTTGGCCTTATTGCTCAGATTATGCAAAAACCTCATGAAAATCATTTGAAAGTAGCTAAAAGAATACTTCGTTATGTTAAAGGTACATTTTAATTTGGGATTCATTACAGTGCAAAAGCATCTCCTTTATTGGTTGGTTTCAATGATTTCGATTGGGCTGGTGACCCCGATGATTGGAAGTCTACTGTAGGTTATGTCTTCACTCTTGGTTATAGACCTATTACATGGTCTTATAAGAAACAAAGTGTCATTTCTCTTTCTTCAGTAGAGGCATAGTATCGTGGCATTGTAGAAGCTAGTAAGGAAGCCCTGTGGCTTCGTCAGATCTTGTCAGAGTTTGGCTTTCAGCAGCAGCATCTGACTACACTTCGGTGTGATAATCAAAGTTCCATTCAACTATGCAAAGATCCAGTCCAAAATCAGCATAGCAAACACATTGAACTACACATGCACTTCATCAGAAAGCTCATTCATGATCATGTTCTTGAAGTGCAATATTGTTCAACAGATGATCAAGTTGCAGACATATTTACAAAGGCTCTCATAGAGGCGAAGTTTACTAAACTTAGATTTATGGTTGGAGTTCAGGAAGTTGTCACTAAGGGGGATAGGCTCTAATGCCTCCTTCTTCTCCTATTGTGTCATATTTGTACATCCTTCAATCCTATCCCAAGTTGTTCTTAATGGGGGATGTTAGGATATTCCGACACATAGGAAATAGTTAAATATAACTTGGTCTAGTGTAGAGTTAGGTAAAGTGTGTTTCTTAACTATGTACATTTGTAACTTACAATCCAACAGTCATGACATGTTCTAGACATGAAGTGATCCGATGGTTCATTCTCTCCTTGGTATTAACGACACTTGATTTGTGGCTTAACACCTGATTGGTCCATGATCTCTATTTAAAGAGCATGGAGGGTCATTTGTAGGGTGACTATTCATGAGAGAAGCTTATGTAAATTTTCTTTCATTTATTAATAAATTGCCTAAAGTGGCCGTGTTGGCTTAGGCCGTGGACTGTTTCCCTATTTCAGGTTTTTAACCATGTCAAGAATACTAGTGTATTGATCTATGATCTGTTTGTAAGCGGTATCCTTTGGTGTTCTATCTGAGGAAATTACCCTGCAAATTCCTACAAAAACATAGTATATTTCTCAAAAAAACAATAGGTTGCAATTATTCTCATGTCTTTTGTTTTTTTCAATATTTCATTTGTTGATCAATTCATTCCATTTTCCTGGCGACAATTCTTGCATTAAAGTCACCTGCTCAGAAGTGTACATATACAAATTCTAATACATGGAAAAACTAATAGTTAGGGAAAATTTAGGAAATTTATTTGGTGGGGAAAATGGGTCAATATTTTCGCTTGGCTAAAGAAAATACTTGGCTCATTTATAGACTACTGGTGTAATTTTTCCTGTGACTCAGTTTGCTTGGCGAGACAACTTATTTATGGTGAATTTGACTCGTTGGTTATTTGTAATGAAGAATTTTATTTGACAATTGGGGCTTCATGTAGAGAAATTTATGTACTTTTATAGTTGTTTATTTCTTGAGCTGTAATATGCCATGCCCAGTTTGATTTTTATTTTTTTATTTTCTAAGAGTAGTTGTTTAGCCCTTCCCAGCCTTGCAGTTTTCAAATGCCTGGTAATTGCTCTTTATAGCAAAGGAATGATTTAGTGTAACCAACATGCCATCTTTAAATTACACAAAATCTGAACTTTATGCATATTATTTCCATTGATAATTTGTTGATGGAAGCTCTTTGTTGCTATTGTTTGCTTGAGGAGTGCTACCTGTGATATGGAATAAATGGATATGAGGGCACCAATTGATTTGAACACATGCAATAATTTGCGAGAGTAAGAACTGGGCCATCTAGTTTGAAGCTTTTCCTCATTGTTCTATTTATTGACTCTGCCAAACAAGATTAAGAGAGAGAAGGTATTAATGTGGATAGACACATGTTGAAGTAGTATTTTGCATGTTGCATTAGTACTAGACTGTTTGAAATTACCATCATCAATCGCTGAAATGGGTTGGTTTTATATTGTAAAAGTCTATTGTATTATTGGCCACGAGAAATATCAAGATCTAGGTGGATATTGGTGGCCACTTCCCTATTCCACTTGGACCCCAACACTGTCTTGTTCAGTTTTTCAGTTTCCTTAATTGTAGCATATTTTACTATTTTTGGCAGTTTTTCGGGTCCTGAACTTCTAGAGCTGTTTTGAGGCCCTAAACAACATTTTTAGGGAAAACGAAGAGACCAAAAGTGCCACAAATTGGTTTGCTATTTTGATTTCAAGCTTCTCTTCGAAATCTTCAAAACGAGGTATTATGATAGCCAAATGGAGATCGTAGGCCAAAGTTACGACCCCGGGAAGTTGATGTACCAATTTACCCAAATGAGGCCCACAGTTTTGGCGCTTCATCTCCTAGGGTTAGATTTTTGGATGTTTAGGGTTTTCCATTGTTTCGCAATAATAAATAGACCTTTGAGCCTCATTGTGACATAGTTCAGAGGCATATAGCCGCCATATCTCTCCTCAGAGACAAGCTAACATTTCCTGAGCTATATTATTTGCATTCTGTTTGTAAGCATAGTTCAATATTTTTCCATTAATGAAATGAAGTGTTTTTCTGCTGCATCTTTGTGTTTATGATTATGTCTATTAGTTGTTGCATTCATGTTTAAGTTTGGATCAGTAGTATCAGAGCGGTTTTCTCTTTATTTGTTTTTCTTTGCATGTCCCCAACAAGGTCAGGGTATAAGGAATTAGGGCTCAATTTGGCTGAACCATTGTAGGATCAGCCTTGCAAAACTCGGAGACCTCCCATTGCGAAAGAAAAGAAAGACAAGAGGGCAAGAGATCCTTTCAAAATGTTACTCGAAGAAGATCTCAAATGACAGAGGGATGCGATGATGGATAACTTTACCCAGATCCTTCGATGACTACCCACAGGTGATGCATCTTCATCGAACAACCACCCTGAAGGCACCACTCCTTTTAAGGTACAAGTTAACTTCGATATTTCCATATTAGATGGCCTGATAGATGCAGGCGTCATAGATAAATGGTTAAATCTATTGGAAGGACATTTTTTAGTTCATGACTTTTCCAATTGGAAAAATGTTATGTTTGCACTTCTCAAAGCCACCCCACACATCAAGGACTGGTGGGAAACCTACTGAGAACAAAAGGATGAGAGTGAACCCTTGGTGTTTTCAGCTGCACCCACTTGGAATTATTTCTGAGACATTGTCAAGGAACAATATTACCCTATCGGGAGCTATGAAGATAAGTACATAAAGTGGACCACACTACAGCAGGGAAGGGACCAAGAGGTGTCAGAGTTCACAAATACTTTCCATACCCTTCGCATGAAGTTGGGTATCAAGGATACTGAGCGGCATTTGGTGCTCAAGTACCGCAACTATCTACATAAGTACATTTAGTATGAGATGGAGTTCCTGGACATTTCCTTGCTCAAAACAGCGTATCGGTACGTTGTAAAGATTGAGAAGAAGCTTAAACAAAAGAAGTGGGACTTTGGAGCTGCGAATCCAAAGTAAGGAAAAAGCGCCCCCAAACCACAAAACAAGGGACCAAGCCAAGGCGGGGCTACCCAGGACAACTTGCTAAAGCCACAAGCAAAGAACAACACCACCAAGACGAAGAAGGACATGGGAAAATGATGTGAGTTCCATAAGAGCTACATCACAATACAAGTGAGTGTCAGGCCAAGCAGTCACTGGTGGTCGAGTTGAAGGTTTCCGAATCAGATGCAGGTTCCAACTATGAATCAGAACCCGATAAGGGGGCTGACAAAAGGAAGTAGATCATTGATGCAGAGCCCAGTGCCATCGTGGCCACCACAAAGATCCAAAAAATTGAACCTGAAGATACAGAGGAGGGGGAACGCCTCTTACACTCACAAATGTGGGTGAAGGGTTCTCCGCTGCAGTTCATTGTTGATAGATGGAGCCAAAAGAACCTCATTTCAACAGAAGTTGTGAAGTGGCTAGGCCTAAAGACTACAACATATCCACAACCATACACCATTGGGTGGCTTCACCAAGGACGAGATCTTTGCGTCAGCTAGCAGTTCCGCCTTCCCTATACCATCAAGCCCTTCACGGATGAGGTATTATGTGACGTTGCTCCTCTTGAAGTTTGTGATGTATTGTTAGGACAACCATACTTGTGGAAGCAACATGTTGTATATGAGTCTAGACCTCACTCTGTGATTATTACTTTGGCTAATAAGTTGTATAGGATACCATAGGTAGCTCCGCATGCCTCCATCTCTTTGATCACTGCAAAAAAATGTAGTAAGATCATTTCCCAGACCAGGAAATTCGTTTTCCTTATGATTCACCCCCAACACAAGAAGAAGGTTGTGGCCACGGCTTCCAGATAGGGCTCCTCTACACGATAGCAACAGATGGACAAGGTCGTGGAGGAGTATAGGGACATTTTCACCCCAACCACAGGGGTACCTCTACATTGTCAGGTCAAGCATTATATCGATCTGACCCTGGGTGCACCGCTACCTAATTGAATGATCTATCGATGCTTTTTTCTCGAGAACGATGAGATTAAGAGGAAGATTCAAGAACTACTGTAGAAAGGGCACATCAGGCCAAGCTCATCACCCTGTGGGAGACTGATTGTATTGGTACAGAAGAAGGATGGGACCTGGAGACTTTGTATTGACTATCGGGTGTTGAATAAGATCACTGTCCATAATAGGTACCCAATCCCGTGGATTAATTACCTTTTGGACCAACTCAAGGGGGCCATATATTCCAACAAGATTGACTTGAAGTTAGGTGATCACCAAGTGCCTATAGAACCCTCCGATGTGTGGAATACTACCCTCAAATCCAAGGAGGGCCTTTTCGAATGGTTGGTCATGCTATTCTGATTGACGAACACCACTACAACCTTCATGAGACTAATGGATGACATCTTAAAACTCTTCACCAATGCATTCATGGTGTATCTAGATGACATCTTGATCTTCAGCCAGAGTTGGGAAGAACACCTCCACCATATTCGATCTATCCTTCAAACCCTTCAACAACACAAGCTCTATGCTAATTTTGAGAAATACACCTTTGGCCTGACCCAAGTTCAATATCTAGGGTACGTCATTGATGAGGAGGGTGTACATGTGGGCCCATCCAAGATACAAGTCATTTAATATTGGCTGGTCCAAACCAATTTAACAGAGCTCCGCAGCTTTTTGAGTCTTACCAATTTCTACCATAGGTTTGTGTTGGGGTTCTCTCATATCGCTTGGCCTTTAAGTCAAGTCACCAAGGGTAGAGTGAAAGAAAAGTTCTTTTAGTTGGAAACCGAATAGCGAGCATTTTCTAAGTTGAAGAATTGCCTCTATTCTGCACCAGTGCTCACATTACTAGACCTGCAACAACCATTTGAGATTGAGATAGATGCCTCTGACTATGCTATTGGGGCAGTTCTTACTCAACATGGGCATCTAGTGGCTTACCACAATGAGACATGTTTAGACATAGTATGAAAGTACCCCACTTACAATAAAGAAATGTATTCCATTATGCAAGCTTGTCATCAATGGAATTATTACATTTTGGGGAAGGAAACGGTCATCCACACAGACCACCGACCTCTACAATTCATACAGACACAAGGGAAGTTGCAGAACAATTTCCATCAGAAATGGTCCATCTATCTGCAATAGTTCCATTTGAACATTAAGTATAAGAAGGGAAACACAAATAATGCCATTGATTGCCTCAGCAGACCACTGGTCATGGTGTTGATCACTATGCTCGACTCCTGTGGGCACGAGATGTCAGGGTGGCCAAATGTTTACAAGAGTGATCCAAAATTCGGCAGAATATACTAGACACTCCTGGAAGGGAAGAAAGTTCCAAATTTTCACCTTCTGGATGCATTGTTATGTCACTTGGGACACATATGTGTTCCTTCAAGTGAGTGCGCCAAGATGATTTGGGAAGCGCAATACAGTTGGGTCGTTGGACATTCAGAGTAGAGAAAAGAGTGGCAATATTGCAGAAGTATTTTTATTGGCCGAAACTTCGTCAGGATGTTGGGAAGTACATTAGATCCCGCACCACTTGTGCCATTTCCAAACCAACGATCAAGAAGCAAGGCTAGTATACTCCTCTACCTACTCGTAGCTGGCCTTGGGAATCTGTCTCCATGGATTATATGCCGGGCCTTCCTTCTACTAAGCACGGTAACGTTTGTGTTTTCATGGTCGTCGACAGATTCTATAAGATGGCCATCATGGTGGCCTGCAAGAAGAGTATCTCAACAGAGGCCACTGCTAAGCTCTTCTTTGCGCGAGTGTGTGTAAACTTTGGGATCCCACAATCCATTATCTCAGATCAAGATAGTAGATTCCTAAGTGCATTTTGGTCAAGTCTCTGGTCGATGCTGGATACAAAACTCACTAAGTCCATGACTTTCCATTCCCAAACTGATTTCCAAATAGAGGTTGTCACTATAATTATCGTACACATTTTGTGCATGTACAACTCGAAGCATCCCCGCACATGGGATGAAAGTCTCCCCTATTTCCAACACTGCTACAACAAATCTCTCCACAGCTCGACAGACCACAACCCCTTTCAGGTAAGGTGGGGATTTAAGCCATTATGCCCCATTGATGTGTCCATATCATTTACAACCACTTAGGTAGATTTATCTCACGTGGAGTTCGAAGTTGAAAGGGCTAACAACTTCATTGAGCGCATTCAACGCATCCACCAATAGGTCCATGATATTATGGACAGGTCTGTTTTGGACAAATTTAGTGTTTTGTCAAACGCCTAACCCTCTAGACTTAGTAGCTAGTCTAGAAATAACAAGCAAAGTAATTCGCTATCTTTTCTTTAATCAACCGATAAGAGAGGTAAGAAGGGAAACCAACCTGTAACTTTTGCTTGATCCCTTTCTCCCTTGACTGATTTCGCCACTCCTTTCCATACTTAACTCACTTGGAAAGTACCTGCACACAAGCCAAGACAGAAACCCATCAAAGCATACAATAAAGATCTATTAATCAAACATATCATAGAATCCAGAATACGATATACATCAAATAAGAACATGAATGGAAAAAGATTTGAATTCTTTATTGATAAAAGGAAATATTACAACCCATGAATGTTCATGCCTGATTCAGTGTCTTCCTTCCATTTTTTATCCCTTCTCTCCTCATGAAACATCAATTCGACATCATTACAATACTCTTATAGATTTCATTCAAACAACATCTCCTTAGCTCAAGAAATTCCAACCTAGACCAGGCTTTGAATGCTTGGTCAATTTATAGCTGAATGGAGGAGGTTAAGCCATTAATGGCCCTCATGAATACTCTGCCAAAATTGGGAGGTGGTTCCATAGAGGAAGGGATAATGGATTGAGGTTCATTCATCCTCTTCCTCATCCAAATGCGAGCTCAATCAATTTGGAAACTTCCAAAAGTATCCATTGGATGAGGAATCCAATGAATTCATTTAAAATTTTTTATGAATCTCACTCAGCACAGGTGAAACAAAGGCTAAGTGTGTTGCAGTGCGCCCAGTTAGTGCAGTTTCTGCATTGCAATGTAACCTGATAGAAGGCTGCCTATGCTAATCTCCTTAGGAACATTTTTTGGATGAATGGTGTCATGGAAACTCTTTGGAGGCAAGCATGATGTAGGTTGAACTCATTAGGGAATGAAAAAAACTAAATTATGGCTTGATGGACCCTAATAATACGGATCTGGAATTCGGGATTGATGTGCCCAAATTGATATGTAACAGTTTCCCCCTAAAGCATGAATTCGAAAATAAACATGTCGAGTGAGATGCTTTACCATTTGGAGAGAAGGTTTCGAAGTGGAAGGTGACCTGCATCAGTTACAATACAAATATCATGATAATTTGATTTTTTCTCATGAACTAGCTGAGGGAAGGCATACCCATGCTCAGCTTATAAACTTTCATTACATGTACAAATATAGTCGTCTATAGATATAGACCCATGAATGGATGGCCATGCATGTAAGGCCATTTGTACATTTGATATAGTACTCAAAATATATAGCAGCCCCGATGGATGAAACTAGATCCGGGGTCTTCAATCTCATTCAATCTTCACTCGATGTACAAGTCTAACCATGCGAATAGATGATCTGAGGTTGAACATGGAGAGACATCGTCTGATTACCAGCTAGTGATGTAAGTCGTTAACAGACACGAGAGGAATCACCTGTAATGATAATGACCCTCAATGTACTGTAGTACATCTCGCAAGGTGTGAATAAATGATTTGATGTCGAACACCATAAGAATTCTTTCGGTCGAAGGCCATTGATGTCAACCTATCGCCGGAAGTGAGAAACCTGCCATTGATGTATGCAAGCCTCAAGGTATTGAAGGGGTGTTTCTAAGTCAACTTCTTGGATGATGTGCTAATGTCGACAAGAAGTGACTTGTCGTAGAAGGGCCTTGATGTATCCCACATCAACGACACAAAACGAGATAAATGATTTTGGAGATGAAACATCGACTGACGACACAAGGTTTAGGAATGATGGGCATGAAAATGAAGGTTTACTGTATTGTAAAGGATGAAGTTTTGAACTGAATGAATTCTCTTGAACATATCGACGACACTGAAGTGAATTGGTAGCATTGACCCAAAACAAAGTGATGGATGGTATGATAGACCAACGATGTGATAACCATCAAGCTGAATGACCCAACCCACATAGTCATGGTGGTGAGATGAAAGTGTCATGTTCAAGAGCGACTTGGTACCATAAAGTATTCTTGGCTTTTTTCCATTTTCCCCAGTCATTTCTGACCAATACCTCTTTATTTTTATCAAGATTGAGGAGGATAACATACGCTTGTTGTATAACTCCACCCTTTGGGTGAATCCATCGCTATTTGATGCTTTTAACGAGTCTAGTGAAGGTGAAACTCGGTCTTGTCTAGATGGAAAAGTTTGTCGCTATTTAATGTTTTTAATGAGTTTAACAACAAAGATAACTCGACCCTTTTCACATTTAGAGAGTTTGAAAAGGGACTAAAAGGAAACTCCACAAGTTCTTTTTCATAAATTTGTCTCTCAAGTCCGAAAAAGCATAAAACAATACAAGACAGAACTTATTGATCATGTTTGATCAATGAGTACCATTTTTGTAGTTAATCTAACTCAGACCGAAGAAGGGGTAAAACCATACTGAGTAGATATCGATTCTAATCCGTTAATGAGCTAGAAACGACAAGCACTTGGCAATCTTTTCATGTTTAGAGAGTCTAAAAAGAGCTTAAAGAGGAATCCATTTTGAGGAATGTGTGGTGTATAAATAGAAACAAGTTCTAGTGATGTTGGAAATTCTCAAAACATGTGAATTTATGTGAAGAGGTTGGCTAATAAGACCACTCATTGCAATTGTTCCTCAAAAAAAGGTAAAACAACCAACTGAAAGCGTATGATCAGCCAAAGGGATGGTGGTGATGGAATGAAGACAACCAAGGCTCATATGATGAAAAAGGCTGATAGAATGGCAATCACAAGGGTTAAAATGGAAATGGGTTCATTTTTACACAAGCTTGAACCATAGGGAACTATGCTTGGATTCAATTTCATGTTTACACAAGCTTGAAACGAAAAGCTATGCTTGGATTTAGTTTTATTTTTACACAAGCTTAAAATGAAAAACTATGCCTGGAATGGTTTACATGCCCCTAGTATGATGAAAGGGAGAGTCTCCTGTAACCAGATGGAAGTCACTGTGGTGAAGAAGGATAGTTATCCAACACCTTTTCGGATTTGTCGAGATAGGGACAAAGGTGAATGGGATGATTCCCTTCACATAACCTATAGGGAAACTTAACTTTACCACTAGGTGCATGCCCCCCAAGCTTCATTACATTCACCTAAGTAGACTACTCATGGCTATTAGGTGGACGGAATGAAGGTTATTTTACGAGATCAAGTGAAATACTCGACTGGGATTTTACGAGATCTCCTCAATGTCTCAACTTGGAACTTTTCTATAGGGGACCTTGTTTCATTTTTTAATGAGCTTGACACAAGACAAGGGACTATGCTCATTGGCCTATTTCATTTTTTAACGAGGTTGAAATAGTAAAAGAACTATCCTCATGGACCTGTTTCATTTTTTAACGAGGTTGAAACAAGACAAGAAACCGTCCTTGAACTCCTTGTTTCATTTTTTAACGAGGTTAAATGGGACATTAATTTTATGACATGTAATCCTACCTCAACCGGGGGGCATGGGTATATTATAGTCATTGTTGACTATTTTACCAAATGGGTCGAGGTGATGCCTAAATTAAACAACAACAATGAAACAACTGCATTATTTTTCTTCAACCACATGGTTGCCAAGTTTGGTGTACCACAGGTCATAGTCACAGATCATGGGTCGCATTTTTGCAATCACATGATGGTTGAGTTGATTGCCAAATTAGGACTATCACATGATAGTTCTACTCCATATTATCCACAAGCGAATGGATAAGTTGAGGCTATCAACAAGGTCCTTAAGCATATGTTGCAATGGATGATTAGAGTTCATAAACGAAATTGGCATTTAATCTTGTACTTGGCTTTGTGGGCATATTAGTCCTCAGTGAGAAATGCTACCGGATTCACACCCTTTTAGTTGGTGTATGGTGTTGAGTCCCAAAACTCCATCTTTCCTACACCTTTTTCTAGCTTCTTTCCATTCATATGAACCTCCTAAATCATCAGTATCATTGCATAATATTTTAAAAAAGGGCATTTAAAGTGGTTTCTTGACTATTTGTTTGTGTTGCTATTTGAACTAGATTTTTGTTTATAAGCTACAAAATCTTGTCACTTTCCATAGCCAGCCCAAGTTTCCGCAGCTGTTTTGTCAAAGTCCATATTGCAGGTGTCTTCAGGAGAATCAAGCCACATGGGAAAATTGCAACCGACGTGGACATGGACCGAGTCCTATTGGCTTAGTCGAATTCATCAGAAAAGGCCATAGTCAACGGTGGGAAAAACGGTGGTCAACTCAAGATTCCTACGGTGATAAAACTCTGTTTTTCACCACGTGAATCTTTGCATGGTTGTTCCTAGATCTCGGGGGAAAATTTAACACCTGTGGACTGCTCCATGAACCGGATCCAACAACTACCTTCCAAAGATTGAATCCTCATGGCAGCCATCGTGCTAAATCTCAGGACGTGGTTGTTTACATGTCTTGTATCAGCATCGAATGTAGGAAAATAGTTATATTATCCTCTGTTATAAATAATGCGTTCTCATATGCATATTAGTTAGCTTTTTGATAATGTAATTTTGACTATAAAGGAACCCAATGTGCTGTAACTTTATCACTGTGTTGTGACTGCATTTTAATACATGAGAAGTCTCTGTTTTTGAGATCAATTGGTGGTTGATCATTGACTATTCGAGGATTGTGCAGAGGGCCCCTGCACAGGCCGAGGTCTTGTTTATTACTGTAGAGTTTCATGTTTCATTTCTTTATGTTCTTATGCCATAATCATTCACTTGTATATATATCACAGTTCTTATGGTGTTAACGCTTGATAGTTGTCCATAGTGTTTCACATTTTATATATTGTTAACTGATCAGTCCTTTTGTTTCAGATCACAATAGGCAGCCCAGGTAGTACATAGTTTTGTAATGACTAATGACATGGAAACATTCTTGTCCTTCTGCTGATTTTCATTTCCTTTAGTTTTTAGTTCCAACATTGTGTTATTTATTTCAGTTTTGCTCATTTACTTTTCTGCAAGTTAGTTATTGAATTTCTCATGACATTCTCAGTTACCTCCTAAAGCCAGAGCGAGTCGAATGGTGAGGGGTCAGAATATGAGGTTGATGTAATGTGATTCTAGTTTACTTTGCTTGCAATTCTTAGATTTCTTTGAGTTCAGTTTTTCTTATATTTTCATGGAAGAAATGATAATGGGTTTCATGGTCACTAGCTCACCATTGTTTAATTAGAATAGTGGCACATTTTCACTCTCTTTTCAAGAATTAGTTTCATCATCGCATGTTTCTAAAAAGTTTGAAGTTTTGAAAATCATTTTAAAATACATCACTGCCTTGAACATTTATATCATATTTGTATTTTAGAATTTCCATCTCACATTAGGGAATTAACAGAAATAAACCCAAAACAAAACAAAAACTCAAAAACGACAAAAAATAAGAAATAGGTTATCTTGCACATATAGTGCGCCGCACTTCAACAGTTTACGACTCCCGGATTGACAATTAATACAACAATTTAGGACACTCTGAATTGACCAAACATTTTGGCGCCATTGTCGGGGAAGTGTAACTAGGTAGCCAATTTCCTAAAAAAAAAAAACAATAACAAGAAGGGAAAAATTGATAACTTCTTGAAGTATGCTCTCCTCTTGCACTTAGTGTGATCTGGAGGATAAAAAAAGAGAGTTATTGGTTCAATAATTTCTTAAGTATGCTCTCTTCTTGCACCCATGTGACCTGGAAGAACAGAAAGAGAATTATTAGCCCAACTTGAAAATAAAAAAAATGACATGCATAGAGCAAGAGATTCTAGGGGAAGGTTTATAGCTAGAGCCAAGAGTTCGATTTTCATAACTCCATCTTCTTCAAGGCATAGACAAGATTCACCACCATCTACCCCTAGCCTTAAGATTCTTGGAATTCAAGGAGTAGCTGAATTAGAGGATTCTCCTACACCATCTACCAAATCTCATTTAGAGGAAGACCCTTTCTTTACTTCTACAGGAGAACATATTATAATTCAAGAAGTAGAATCACCTGAAGAAGAGAAGGAAGAAACTCCCTCTCGTCCTCCTTTAATAGAAGAACCAGAGGACCCTAAGGACTCTGAAGAAATTATCATGACAGAGGAAGTAGTAGGTGGATTTTGAGTTAGAGGTAGAGGTAGAGGAGGAGGAAACAATGGAAGAGGAAATGGAGGAGGAAGAGGTAACAACGGAGGAAATAGGGATGGGGATAACTCATTTGGATTCCCTATAGCCGATGAGGAAACCCATACAACAATGAAAAACATTTCACCATCTATCCTCCCAAACTTTCATGGGTTGAGAAGTGAGGATCCCGAAACATTTCTATTTGAGTTTGAAGTCTTGTGTCGAACCTGTGATTATATGGAAGACTCTCAAAAACTCAAACTGTTTCCTTCAACATTAAAAGGAGCTGCTTTGAAATGGTTCATGGGACTAGCCACTCAGTATATTAATAGTTGGAATGATATGAAACAAACATCTCTGGATAGATACCTGGACTATTGCATGCCTAGTAATCATAAGGATGAGGTATTCAAGATGATGCAAAAAGAAGATGAAAACTTGGAGGATCTACTCGAAAGATTTCAATACAACTTAAAGAGAGAGAAAATGAGTAATCTAGATGAGGAAACCTTGAAATCCCTTCTATTGAAAGCCATTAGAGATGAATGGATAGACATTTTAAACATGATGGGAAAGGGAGATATCTCTCAACTTCCACTTCATGACATAGTAGAACTATGTGTCCATCTCTCAAGAGGAAAATCTAAAACTACAAAAGGGCCTAGAGATCCTTTTCTGATTAGAGCAAACAAATCTGCAACCAGTTCAGTAAGTAGGGTAGAGATTGGCAATATTCTTAATGAGTTCAAAACTGATATTTTAGGGAGCCTTAGTGAGCAATTAGACACCCTTAAAATACAAAACAAGCAGAAAGCAGAAGCTGAAGCTTTGGCCATCTTTTGTCCAAAATGTAGGAAGAAACATGCTCTAAGGGAATGTCCCTTGGATGCAAAAGTTGTAGGAACATGTATGATTTGCTTGGAAAGCCATGAGACCAAGGATTGTCCTTCAATTCCTGGCCTAAAAGCTATCTTTCATGAAGATCCAAATTCAGTAGAATCTCTCTGTTTTGTTACAATGAGACCATGGTAGGGGAAACAAAATCAAGGGTTCAATAATCCTATGAACTTTCAACCCCCGCCAAATTGGAATCCTTGGCAACAACCTTGGCCCCAATCTCAAAATCCATATCAATCATGGGTACAAGGTATGCAAAATCCTTGTGGGATATTTGCTCAATTTTATCAATATCCTCCATCCTTTCCAAATCAACAAGCTCCACAACTTCCAAATCAAAATCCACAACTTTCATTACCATTCCCACAACAACAACAAACTCCTCAACAAAATTCTCAACTCTTGCTTCCATTCTAACAAAAGGCAAATCAACTACCTTCCCAGCCATTTCCAAATCCCAATAATAAAAATCCTCAAAATGCTTACATGGTAGAAGGACAACAATTTCCTACCTATATGATTGCTCCTCTCAGTGACTTACAACTCAGATCTGGTAGAGTTTTAGAAAAACCTTCTATAGATGCTCAAAAGAAAAGTATTGAGGAAGATTCTCTTGAAACCAATAAAGGTTCTGAAGCATCTCTTCAAAACCCAAACACTAAAAAAGATAAAGAAAAAGAGTCAACCCCCACAACTCCTATAGTTGAGCAACCTGCATCTTCATCCACACCTCCTTTTCTTGAAAGGTTACAAATTGACAAAGGAGTGGAAAAACAAATCTTGTTGCCTGAATATGATTTCCTAGATGAATTAAAGAATGTCTGTATCAAGATCCCTTGCTAAAAGCCATTAGAGAGATTCCTATTCTAGAAAAAACAATAAAGGAGTTGAGTCTCAAAAGACCAGGAAGGAAACCGAGAGATACAAGAAGAATCCACTTGGTAGGAAAAATTGTAGATATCATGATGGGAAAGATTACCATGCAAAACTATGTAGATCCTGGTAGTCCAATTGTCAAGACACATATCAATGGGGTAGAAATTCCAAATACTTTGATTGACTTAGGGGCTGCTATCAACATTATGAGTAGACAGACTATGGAATAAAACTTCCTAATCTTCTTTTTACACCCACCTTACTGCAACTTGCAGATCGATCTATAATCAAACCAGATGATGTATTAGAAGATATTTCAGTCTCCTTAGATTCTTGGGAATATCCAGTAGATTTCATGATTTTGACTCCCAAGAGTAATCTAGGAGGGCATCCACTCATTCTAGGAAGACCTTGGCTAGCCACAGCTGACGCTTTCATTAGTTGTAGATCTGGGGATATGTACATTTCTGATGGTAATTCAACAAAGAAATTCAATTTGTATCCTCCAGCAAAGCAATTACATAAGTAGGAGATAATGAATGGTTCGATGATGAGGACACTATACAACCTGTCTTTACCATTTCTGAAATCATTGAAGATAGTCAAATTCTGAATACATTAGAAAATTTTGAAATATCTTCAGAATATGACCACACACAATTTCAGTTGGATTCTGACATTGAGTATCTATCATCTAGACAAATGTCTCTTTACTCTATGGAAGATTTTGGTAGTTCCACCATTGAAATTTTTCCAGGTAAAACATTGAATATAAACAAAAACTTCGAAAAATCACAACAGGGAGAACTAACCGAAATCTTACAAAAACATTCTACTGCATTCGCATGAGAATATACTGATATGAAAGGTATTGACCCTAAGACTTGTATTCATCACATTTACATCGAGGAAAATAGTAGACCAATCAGACAACCTCAGAGAAGGATGAATCCAAACCTTAGGGAGATGGTGAAAGAAGAGCTCCAAAAACTACACAATGTAAACTTCATATATCCAATTTCAGATAGCCGATGGGTTTCTCCTTTGGTTATAGTACCTAAAAAGAATGGTAAATGGAGAGTATGCATTGATTACAGAGAATTGAATAAAGTAACCTTTAAGGATCACTTCCCTTTGCCCTTTATCGATCAGGTATTAGATACACTAGCAGGCAAAAAATACTTTTCATTTTTGGATGGTTTTAGTGGCTACAACCAAATTCAGGTAGCACCTGAAGATCAAGATAAGACCACATTTACTTGTCCATGGGGAACTTTTGCTTACTGAGTGCTTCCTTTTGGATTATGTAATGCACTCACAACATTCCAAAGAGCAGTACTACGAATTTTTTCTGATTTAATCCATGATTATGTAGAGATTTATATGGATGATTTTACAATTTATGGTGACTCATTTGAAGAAGCATTAGAGAATTTGGAAAAAGTACTTATAAGATGTAAAGAGACAAATCTTTCGTTAAGTCATGAAAAATGTTTTATGATGTTTATTGAAGGTATTGTTTTGGGACATCACATTTGAGGAGATGGGATTAAAGTTGATAGATCAAAAGTTGAAGTCATCTCCAAGTTGCCTATTCCAAATTGTCAAAGAGATGTTAGAAGTTTTCTAGGATTCACTGGATACTATAGAAGATTTATAGAAAACTTCACTAAAATAGCATCTCCACTCTTCAAATTGCTTACAAAAGACTATGAATTCAAATGGGATCCTGATTGTCAAAAAGCCTTTGAAACTTTGAAAACAAAAATATCTGAAGCACCTATCCTGAGAGGACCAAATTGGAAACTCCCTTTCCATATTTCTACAGATGCCTCAGATACAACTCTAGGAGCCATGTTGGGTCAAAAGGATTTAGTTCCTTATGCCATTTATTATACCAGTAAAAAATTGACTCCCACTGAGTTGAATTATACTGTGATTGAAAAAGAGTTCTTAGTTGTTATTCATGCAATCAATAAGTTTAGACATTATATAACATGCTATGAAACTTTTATCCATACTGATCATTCTGCTAGTAGATATCTAATGAACAAACCTGTTACTAATGGCAAAGTTACAAGGTGGCTCTTACTGTTACAAGAATTCAATATTACTGTGTTGGATAGACCAGGGAAACAAAATACAGTAACTGATTTCTTGTCTAGGATCCAAAATACTAAAGAAGATTCTCTTGTAGAGGATAAGTTTCCTGATGAATATTT
>APFE030490437.1:56730-76246 GCA_000404065.3 Pinus taeda
CCATTGAGTTCCAAGTCAAAACCTTCAAGATGGCAGTTCAGTTGGGGATGGATCTATCGGAAGCCCAAAAGCATAGAATGGAGCAGTTGAATGAGCTAGATGAGATCAGACAAGAAGCAATCCTAAGAACTGATCTAGTTCAATATCGGAGAGCTAAGTGGCATGACAAATACATCAAAGAGAAAAAGTTTCAAGGAGACTGGGCATTGCTATTTGATTCTAAGTTTAAAGACTTTAAAGGAAAATTTCAGACTCATTGGCTTGGGCCATATGAAATCGATAGTCTATAGCAATGGAGTGGTAAGAATCAAGACCATTGATGAATATCAAACTCCTCTTATTGTGAATGGCCACAGACTAAAGATATATCATAAGGCACTCTCAAAAGAGGAATTTGTCAAAATGTTTCAAGATAATTCTGCAATAGGGCTGGTGAAGAAGAATCCTTCTTCTCCACCAGCCTAGCCTTTGTTCTTTTCTGTCAAATAAATAAATAAATAAATAAATTTGTATAAGCCTGAAAACCAATCATTGATTGGCAAACTTATACCGAAAATGTAGGGCGAAAATCAAGAATTCCTGACACCCTATATTTTCCAAAAAAAAAAATTCTCTCATTTTTCATTCCATTCCACATCATCCTCATTCCACTCCATCTCATTTCCATTCCACATCACTTCATTTCAACTCCATTTCATTCCATTAATAAAAAATTTCATGACTATTTTCCATCCAGTTAGCCATCATTTATACATCTCATTCAGTTATAAGCTTGTTGGGTCAGTTTCTGCAACTAGGGTCAGTTTCTGCAGCTCAAATTAGTTTCCATAGCTGCTCACTGATTCCGCAGACAGTTGGGTTTCTACAGCCACTACTCTGTTTTTCAAAAAAAAAAACAAATTTTGATAGTCAGATGTTGGTTCAGCAATCATGAAATCAAATGCAGGTATGAGGATATATTATGAAGAAATGAGGCATTCAAAAGCACCAACGAGGAGCAACTGATTGAAAACTAAGGAAAAATGACAAGAATTCCAAAGGTATGAACAAAACTTTATTTCAAATGGCATTCTAACACATATTTTTTGCATAGTTATTAAATCACAAGCTCAGCTATATGCAATGATTAAACGAAATCGCCTCTATAACCATTTCATTCCATGCCATTCCTCCATAAGCCATGCATTCATTTTCCAATGGTCCTATGATTAAATTCTCGGATTTAACTCAAGTTTGGAAATATTTGCACACTCCATTTGTCATTATGAATCGTGGTTGATTTGACTACGGCTTCTTTCAGCGGCACAAAATCCGCAACCATTTTATAAATTGCTTGCATCCATTCTACAATCACCCAATTTTAAAAACTACCGGATGCGCTTGCTCCCCCTACTGTTTTATTGACCTCACGGCTTCATTTCCACCATGCTCACATAAAACTTCATCCCATTTTTTCTATGTTCCGCTTCTTCCGTGTGCCTATTCTCTGATATCCGTTTACAGTTGCTAGTCTCCTTCATAAACCCTAACCATCTCTGCTAATTCAACCGAGTTTTAAAGGAAGGAAGGATGGGACGGCTATTGAGGTCAGAACTAGAGGGACCTAAGTTTATTGAAGGATATCTGCAAGTGAAAGATATGTTGAAGAAGGCCAGGTGGTTATGTTTTATCCATAAATTCAAAGGCTACCATAGGGAGGTTACAAAGGCCTTTGCAAGGTCTTTTAATGGACTAAAGGTGGAAATTGGAGACCTAAAATTCACAGTAACTGAAGCGTCAATAGCAGCTGCCATAGAGCTTCCCCAGGGAGGTGAATGTTGGTTTAAGAACCGGGGCCTTGGTGATGAAACTTGGAGAGTGATCTTACGGGAACCAGGTATGGACGTCACCGTTTTCAAAAAGGGGATTCATGTTCATGTTTTAAAAGAAGAATGGGCTAGCTTATTGTTAGTTATTCAAAAATTTATCACCTGTGAGGGACGTTTTGGAGCAATGTACATGTATCATGCACGTCTGTTGATGAATTTCCTAGACAACCAGGTCCTTAATTTGCCATATTTCTTACTAAACAGTTTGAAAAAGATGTCTGTAACTGTTCAAAAGCATCTAGGGATGTAGAGCCACATTTGTATCACCATGGTCTCATAAAAATCCTCATAGAAAAACAATTAAAGGAGAAAAAGGATACTTGGGAGCAATTTTTAATTAGAAATTTCTTTGAAGAACCCCAAGAAACCCCTGAAGGTAGTACATCAAAAAGAAGTAGAAGAAAGAGAACAGATGATAAAACTCAAAGTCCTCCTATTAACACAATTGAGAGAAAAGAAAGACTGTCTAAAAAGGGGAAGGAAAAGACTCCTACTAACACAGTGGAGAAAACCAGTAGGGAAGAAAGACTATTTAAAAGGGAGAAGGAAAAGACTCCTACTAAAACAGTTGAGAAAACTAGTAGGGAGGAAAGACTGTCTAAAAGGAGGAAGGAAGAGACTGAGGGTAAAAAGCCAACAAAATTAAAAGAAAAAAGAAGCATTGAGGTTGTGCATCAAACCCCTTCCTCAGAAGAAGACCATCAAGTATTGTCTGAGAGATTGGTTCACCTTCAGAAACAGACAATTATGGCCAAAAAGAAAGGGAAAGGAAAACAGAAGGAAAAAGACAGTAGTCCGCAATATGTAAGAAGAAGCAGCACGCTCAAAGGAAAATGGAGAAAAACACAAACAAAAGGACCCCATTTTGTTGATTTGGGAGAAGGAACACCTGAACAAACCCCAGCTGGCAGTAGTCCACCTCATCCTCAGCCAAGTGTTGAAACTAGTCCTCAAGGTGATGACATAAGTCCTTTTCGGCCAGAATTTGAGGTCAATTCTCCTACACAACATTTTGGGGATAGCCCCAAGAAAACGACACCCGAAATAGATCCAAAGCAACAACAGGTGTATGATTACATAGAATCCTTGGAAAGAACAGCCACGGGTCCCAACACTTCATCCACTCAACCTCACATAGCACAAGAAGCCCTAGTTGAATCATTGAAACAAGAAATCTTTGAGTTGGAGGTTTTAAATCGACATATTAAAAATGAAAATGAAGCACTCAAAGAACAGAGCAGACTGGACAAGATCATCCATGACAACACTATGCTACACCTGGGACTATGGCACAAAAAGAATAGAAAATTGAAGAAGAAATGCAAAAAGATAAGTAGAGCACTGGTTAATCTTAAATTCAGATGCATGATGAAGAAGCCCACGATGTTAGTAGCACCAAGAAAGAGAGGAAGAGGGTTGGATGTATTGGCAGAAGCTTCAAAACATATGGTTTGAAGGGGAGGTAGTCCAAATTTTGGTTGCATGAGGACATGCAACACCTTCACAGTGGGGGTATGTTGAGTCCCAAAACTGCATCTTTCCTACACCTTTTTCTAGCTTCTTTCCATTCATCTGAACCTCCTAAATCATCAGTATCATTGCATAATAGTTTTAAAAAAGGGAATTTAAAGTGGTTTGTTGACTATGTGTTTGTGTTGCTATTTGAACTAGATTTTTGTTTATAAGTTGCGGAATCTTGTCACTTTCCGCAGCCAGCCCAAGTTTCCGCACTCGTTTTGTCAAAGTCTAGATTGCAGGTGTCTTCAGGCGAATTGAGCCACATGGGCAAGTTGCAACCGACGTGGACATGGACCGAGTCCTATTGGCTCAATCGAATTCAACAGAAAAGGTCATAGTCAATAGTGGGCAAAACGGTGGTCAACTCAAGAGTCCTACGGTGATAAAACTCTGCTTTTCACGACGTGAAGTTGTGCGTGTTTGTTCTTAGATCTTGGGGGACAAGTTAACACCTGTGGACTGCTCCATGAACCGGATCCAACAGCCACCTTTCAACGATTAAATCCTCACGGAAACCATAGTGCCAAATCTTGGGATGTGGTTGTTTACGTGTCTTGTATCAGCACCGAATGTAGGAAAACAGTTATATTATCCTCTATTATAAATAATGCGTTCTCATACGCATGTTAGTTAGTTTTTTGAGGATGTAATTTTGGCTGTAAAGGAACCCACTGTGTTGTACTTTATCACTGTGTTGTGACTGCATTTTAATATATGAGAAGTCTCTGTTTTTAAGCTCAATTGGTGGTTGATCGTTGACTGTCCGAGGAGTGTGCAGAGGTCCCCTGCACAGGTCGAGGTCCTATTTATTATTGTACAGTATCATGTTTCATTTCTTTATTTTCTTATACCATAACCATTCACTTGTATATGTATCACAGTTCTTATGGTGTTAACGCTTGATAGCTGTCCATAGTTTTTCACATTTTTAACTGATCAGTGCTTTTGTTTCAGATCACAATAGGCAGTCCGGGCAGCACATAGTTTTCTAATGACTAATGACTTGGAATCATTCTTGTCCTTCTGCTTATTTTCATTTCCTTTAGTTTTTAGTTCCAGCATTGTGTGATTTATTTCAGTTTTTCTCATTTACTTTTCTGCAAGTTAGTTATTGAATTGCTCATGACATTCTCAGTTACCTCCTAAAGCCAGATCGAGTCAAATGGTGAGAGATTGAAGTATGAAGTGTGTAGTTTGATATTAGTTTATTTTTCTGCAAGTTAGTTATTGAATTTCTCATGACATTCTCAGTTACCTCCTAAAGCCAGAGTGAGTAGAATGGTGAGGGATTGAAGTATGAAGTGTGTAGTTTGATATTAGTTTATTTTTCTGCAAGTTAGTTATTGAATTTCTCATGACATTCTCAGTTACCTCCTAAAGCCAGAGTGAGTCAAATGGTGAGGGAGTGAAGGATGAAGTGTGTAGTTTGATATTAGTTTTATTTTCTGCAAATTAGATATCAGATTGCTCAAGTTGTTTATGATTACCTCTTAAAGTTAGAGCGAGTCGAATGGTGAGGGGTCAGAATATGAGTTGATGTAATGTGATTTTAGTTTACTTTGCTTGCAATTCTTAGATTTCTTTGAGTTCGGTTTTTCTTATATTTTCATGGCAGCAAGGATAATGGGTTTCATGGTCACTAGTTCACTATTGTTTAATTAGAATAGTGGCATATTTTCACTCTCTTTTCAAGAGTTAGTTTCATCATCGCATGTTTTTAAAGTTTGAAGTTTTGAAAATTATTTTAAAAGACATCATTACCTTGAACATTTATATCATACTTGTCTTTTAGAATTTCCATCTCACATTAGGGGATTAACAGAAATAAACCCAAAACAAAACAAAAGTGAAAAAACAAAAAAAATTAAGAAATAGGCTATCTTGCACATATAGTGCACCGCACTTCAACAGTTTACGACACCCGGATAGACAATTAATATAGCAATTTAGGACACTGTAAATTGACCAGACAGTATTCACAAACTCGTAGTCCACCATCGCAAATATTTCAAGTAGCTTGACAACATATTTTCCTTGAGAAAGGAAAATCGCCCCTAGATTTTTCCAGACCTCCAGCCCTAGGAAGTAATGCATTAGTCCTAGGTCCTTCATATCAAATTCAGAAGCCAACTCTCTCTTATGTTGATGAATAAGAGGGTCTGCACCTCTTAGAAAAAGATCATCCACATAGAGTACCAAGATGAGAGGTCTATCATTCTCAACCTTAAAGTAAAGGTTCGGATCAACTTCACTTCTTATAAATCCCAACTTCATCAGATAGCTATTGATCCTCTCATACCAAGCCTGGGGTGCTTGCTTCAACCCATAGAGGGCTTTCTTCAACCTGCATACATGTGTCTGACGATCTTGAACTTCAAAGCCCTCAGGTTGTTCCAAATAGACTTCCTCCTTAAGTGAACCATGCAAGAAGGCAGTCTTGACATCCATTTGGTGTATATTCCATCCTTGCGAGGAAACAAGGGCTATAATCGAACGAATGGTGGTGTAGTGAGCAATGGGTGAAAATATCTCATCATAATCTACACCTTCCTTTTGAGAGAAGCCTCGAGCAACAAATATGGCCTTGAACTTCTTAGCACTTCCATCAGCACCATGCTTGATCTTGTAGAGCCATTTAGAGGTGACTACAGATTTGTCCTAGGGTCTAGGGACCACATCCTAGACATCATTATTCATAATTGACTCGTACTCTTCGTTCATAGCATCTTTTCATACTTTTTGCTTCACAACTTCTTCGAATGAGCAAGGTGCAGACTAAATAATGGTGCTCATAGCAGTTAAGTACCCTTGATACCTATTAGGCTTCTTACTTTCACAAAATGTCCCCCTTGGTGCAACATGTCTCTCGGGATCTTCGAGAGTTTCCCTCAACCATGAGGGTCTCCTTTTGGAGGAGGGGGGCTCATGAGGAGGAGGATCAATGGGATCCATTGTTACTTCAACATCGGGCATCGACTTATCCTGCGAATCTCCCTGATTTCCTGCATCTTCTTCTTTGTCCTTTCTTGGAAAGGAATGTTGCTAATCTTACTTAGGGAAGGATCCTCATTGAAGGTGACATCATGACTCAACTCTACTTCTCTTTGACCAGGCACATAAATTCTATATGCCTTAGAAGTTTCACTGTAGCGCACAAAAGTTTCTTTCTTCCTAGATGCCTCCAATTTACTTCTCTTTTCTTTCGACACATGAAAGTATACGAGGCTATCAAAATTTCTAAAATGAGAAACATCAGGTTTCTTACCGGTGAAAACTTCTTTGGGAATTTTGGAGTCCAATGCTTGATGAGGGCATCGATTTTGAACATACACATTAGTGTTGGCAACTTCTCCCCATAAGAACTTTGGAAGTCCTTGATCATGAAGCATGGCACGAGTAGCTTCTATAATGAAACGATTATTCCTTTCAGTGACACCATTTTTCTCAGGAGCATATGCAGTAGTAGTCTTCCTCTTAATGCCATCTTGCCTGCAATAGTCATTGAATTCATTTGACTCATACTTGGTTCCATTATTGGTCCTCAATATCTTGATCTTCTTCCCTGTTTGATTTTCCACTAAGGCTTTGAAGGCACGAAACCATGAGAATATTTCGTCCTTCTTCTTCAAGAAATATATCCAAGTTTTGTGAGAGAAGTCATCCAAAAAGACAACATAATATAAATATCCTCCTAATGATGTCACAGGAAACATACAAGATATATCATAATGAACCATTTGCAAAATGTTTGTGGTCTTACTATCACATGAGGGGAATGGTCCCCAAGTATGTTTTCCCTCGAAACATCCCTGACATACACCTTCATGCTCTATTTTTAATTTGGGCATACCTGTAACCATCTTCCTTGCATCAGATAGAGCCTTATAGTGAAGATGAACAAACATCCAGTGCCATAGTTCAGATTGAAGAGATGTGTCGCAAGACATGGCTCCTAGTGTATTTCCTCCAACTTGATATAAATTGTTAACCCTAAATCCAAGAGTAAACACTTCTTTGAAATTTCTTTTCCACACACGTACCTTTCCATCGATAAATTCCACCTTGAATCCTTTGTCTTCCATCACTGAGATAGACACTAGATTCTTCTTTAGATCAAGTACATACAGTGCTTCTTGAAGATGAATGGTTTTACCTTGATTTAATTGAAGGGTAACATTCCCAACTACCTTCGTGGGATAGGTGGCATTTTCTCCAAGGATGATTTCCAAATTTGTATCCTTCTCTATCAGATTTGAAAGAGCTTCCTTATATCCGGTGAAGTGCCTTGAGGCACCACTATTAATCAACCAATTTTCCAAAGTATCTAAACGAGAGGTAGTAGAGAGGGTGGATATAAGATAAAATTCCTTTTGCTTAGAATTTACAACATTAGACTCATCATACCTGGAGTTTCTTGTTCTTTTAGAAGCTTGATAATTTCCAAGTTGAGTAGTAGAAGCATTCCTTTTCCCTTCGTTGTTGAGCCTACTGTACCTTTGATTGTTGTTGTTTCCCCTAGAATGATTATGATCATCATCACGAGATGTGTCCCTTCTATTTGGACACACCCTGGCATAGTGACCAAAATTGTTGCAAATGAAGCATCTTCCCTTCCTTCCATTTTTGAATCCGGGTCTTCCTTGACTTTGCTTCTTTGAACCTGCATTGTTCTTCCTCTTGGCATGAGCAGAGAATGCGGTAGGATTATTCCTATTCGAATGCATCTCCAATTCCATAACCCTTGTTTCTTCTTGAGAACATCTAGTCAACAATTATTCAAAACCTGGAATTATGTCGTTATTGAGAATAGTAGTGTTGAACACATGCCATTCGGGAGGAATACCTCCAAGGGCAATGAGAATGAGCTCCTTGTCAGCAATAGCTTCACCAATTGAAAGAAGATCATTTTTTATCTCAGTAATCCTCATGAAGTAGGATTGAATATCATCACATTTTCCCTTCTTCATATCCTTCATCTTGAACTTGAGGAAAATAATTTGATTTGCATTGCTAGATTTGAACATGCCAAACAACTTGTCATATATCTCCTTTAATGTATTCAAATCAAAGATGTAAGAAAATAAGTGCTTATGAATAGAATCTTTGATGATATTCTTGGCTTTGACTTCACCCTTCTTTTACTTTTTCTTAGGAGCAACCGGTGCATTTGAAGGAGGTTCTTGAATCTTTCCTTGCCCATAATCTATGCCATCTTTCTCTTCTAAAGTCAAATCAAGAGACATCTTCCATGCATGATAATCAGACTTATCATGAAGCTTATAATCAGGCTTGAAGTAGGATGTGGAGGCCATTTAGAATTCTTCCTGATCAGTGATTGCTCCTCTTATTGGTTTCTCTTCACTCTTGTTTGGGCTTTGTCTGCACCTAAGCTCCAATTCCATGTTCATTTTATGATAACAATGGTATGTTCTATGCTTAGAGAAATTTTACTTCAATTTTCTTAATAGCCCAATATCATATCCAATATAGAAATCACATCAACATGATAGTAAAATGAAGATAGAACATAAACAATAACAGTAGAAGACAAGCCAAGACAAGAGAGCACAAGATATGGCACCAGTCAAGGACAAACCCAATGTGGGGAAACCCTTGAACAATTCTTCTTAGAATTCTTCAAAAGTTCAACAGAGAGAGAGGGAGAGAGAGAGAGAGTACAATTTACAATATTCACTTGCCCAAATTGATGAGTCAAAACAATAGAAACAAAAAGCCCTAACCAAAAAGTCAACATTGGTCAACAAGGCTGAAATTGACCTCCAAAATAGCTCGGTCAACCATGGTCAACTTGGCCTCGAACAACAAGATAATGTAGCCCAAAATAGTCCAAAAATAACCAGCCAACAAAAGTCAACGCAACAACCTAAATTAGGGCAGTCAACACTAGTTAATGCAGGGGTCAAACTACCTTAGTTTTTGTGGCCATAACGATGACCTGCCTAAACAAAAGTCTCCCTCACCAAAGCGAATTCAAATAGGGTCAACGCTGGTCAAAGTTAGCCTCCTGAAATTTTGGCCTCCTGAAATTTTAGTCTCTTGAAATTTTGGCCTCTTGAAATTTTGGCCTACTGAAATTTTGGTCAAATCTGGTCAATGCAACATCTATAAAATACAATATTCCTTTTGCACTCGTGGAGAGAGAGAGATCCAAAAATCTGTACCTAATCAAGATGTGAGAGAGAAAGGTGAATGATATGAGATGCCAAAATGAGGAGGAAGCACCTTGTATTTATATGCAACATTGAAGGCTGGAGGAGGCTAATTTGATGGTTGGCCGACCTTGACAATTTGTCCATATTCAAAATAAATTCATAACTTCATTTGTACATGTCAGAATGGGATGATCTTTAGATCAAGCCTACACCTCTCGGAAAGAGGAATCCAAAAAAAATATCAGTTGTCTCATAATAGTTGTCCAAAGTGATGTTTGGTCCTAGTTGCCAAATTTAACAATATTCATGTAACAAGAATACAAAAATATTCTTTGGATGCTCATGTAGATACAAGGGATATGAATAGTTGTGCAAATTTCAATGTTATTTCTAATTTTTATTGGCAGGCTACATAAGTCCATTTTAGAGCAATCAATAAAACAATAATTAACATAAGGGCATTTGCTCCAGATTTTCCTATAATACTAGATGGTCATTTTACTAGTGTAATTTTATATTGTTTTGATGCAGGATGATATATATTGCTTGAAAAATATTTTTTCAAGAGACACAAGCTATTTACTATTGATAGTGATTTAATAGTAATACATATTCAAGGCAAACCCATAAGGATTCAGTGTAAAAATGATATTACGGTAACATTTTTTTTATAAATAGCCCTATCATGTAGAGGAATCAATTAGCAAATTATAAAAAATAAACAAAATTGTTAGACATGTAGAATTACAGGGAGCAGAAGAATTGAAAGAAATAACTGACAAGTTAAAACATGATTGTACAACTAAATATCTTGATCTTTTTTGGTTAAAAGAAACATATTTGGTAGATTTTCCTTACAAGAAAGGATTTAATAGTTGAGCACAAAAGGCTTTAGCTAATTCCATGTCTCTCAAGAGTTGTAGCTCTGCAAAGAAGAAGTAAATGAGCTACTCAAAAGAAAGTTGATTGATCCAAGCAAAAACCCACGGGCTTGTCCTACTTTTTATGTTAATAAACATTCAAAGTAGGAAAGGGGAAAGAAACAACTAGTTATCAACTATAAGGCTCTAAATGATGCAATGCTACCCATTAGGTATCTTCTTCCTAATAAAGAGCTCTTATTTGTTAAAATTGGCCAAAATAATAATTTTAGTAAATTTGATTTAAAGAGTGGTTTATGGAAAGTTGGGATATCTCTTTCAGATCGTTTCAAAACAACTTTTGTTGTTCTATTTGGCCAATACCAATGGTGCATTGTGCCTTTTGGATTGAATAATGTCCCTTCCGAATTTCAAAAAAGAATGGAAGATTTTTTTTGAAATTTAGAATTTGTTGTTGTGTATATTGATGATTTGTTAGTATGCTCAAAGGATGTAAGAGCACATCAACAACATTTATCAATTGTATATAAGAGGATTTATGATCATGGCCTAGTTCTTTCTAAGCAGAATCTAAATTCATCATTGGTCAAACAAGGATTGAGTATCTTGTTTTAATACTAACACAAGGAAAGGTTGAACTCCAAGATCATGTCATGAAAGCTTACTGAATTTTCTAGATGGAATCCAAGGCATGAAGCAGTTGCAAATATTCCTTGGAAGTCTTAATTACATCCACCAATTGTATGAAAATCAAGCCAAAGATGTTAAATGTCTGCAAAAACATTTTGTAATATCCCTCCCTAACAAGAAAGTTAAAAATCAAAAGAAAAGTAAAGAAATAAAACAAGAAAGCTAAAAATCAAAGTCACATGTAGACACATGGAGTGTGTGCATGTGGTTCCCATCCAATGTTTGCTCTATTTATTAGATGGTGAGGAGGATGGGAGGCATTCCATCTTTCCAAAATCCTATCTTTCATTCTCTTGGGAGAATGGTGTTCTAAGATATAGGAGTCACTGGCAGTAGTACGTTGATTGAGGGCTCGGGGGTGGCCAGTTGTAGCAAATCTTTGCACAATTGAGCCTACAGTTGGGAGGAGAGTCGTCCCCAAAAACTTGATGCGGTAAGCCTACTTCTACCACAGACTTGTTGTCATCTGGCAGACTTCGATCACAGGTAATATAGGTATGAGTTTATTTGTCTGCTTATGTTTTTAATTAAGAAATTAACTGATTTTTTACTTGTACTGTTACATATGGTATCAGAGTAAGGCTCAACCCTTAGGACCTATGGGCATAATTTTTTTTAGGATATTTAACTTGACTTGTTTTTTAAAGTTACAGGATGCTTACTTTCCTATGAGTAATTTCCACGACAACTGAACTTTGGAATTAGGGTTTCTAGATTTCCGCAATTTTGATTTGTTTTCATTAATTTGTTAGCCATTTTTGACAATTGTTTGCAGGCTCTACTACAACATAAACCGAGTGGTGTTTGTTTTTATGACAGGCATCAGATAAAGCTCATTTATCATAAATTTATTTATATTGTGGTTTTGAAAGATAATTTGTTTCTGTGATCATTTTTGTCCGAATTTTTTTTTGGTTTGTTTATTTAATTTTGATAATCGACATGCACTTTCCCCATCTACTTGGCTTGATATTCCATTAGTGGGGTGATATCATGAATCCTCCAGTCTTATCTGTGTCGACAACCATTGCTTTCGAGAAACTCCAGTATCAATTGTTATGCCTGGCATATGGGTGATATCGACCATTGGTTCTAGAACCTTCCGTCCCACTCCCATAAGCTTCCCCAATACGTGATGAGCTATAACTATAACCATCAACAATGAAACCGCGTTGAACATTTGAATCCAATCCAAGACAACACGAGGGTGAAATGAGAAGAAAAGAAACCCTTTTTTCAATTCAATCATTATGCATAGATGATTCAATCCAATCCGGGAGAAAACTTGGGCAAAAAGAAACCAAACCCTTTTTAAATTCAATAAAAACAGTGGCCTCCATGGGTTAATTCGCACGGTCAAAGCACACATAGTCATCCTTAGAAATAATCATCTTGCTTGCTTTATGTTTTGCTTTCCTTTGCTTTGCGTTGGTGGGAGTGATGGGTATTATTCGTAGCGGGTTTCATTTCATTGTAGGGACTGCATTTGGGATCTACGTGGCGCAAAATTACAACGTCCCCAACATCCAGAAACACATCAATACAAGTCTCCTCATGGCCTAGCATTATGAAGAAAACTATCGGAAGCCCAAAAAGTCTAACAAGTCGAATGATATAGATAACGATGACCATTAGGTAGGTAGGGAGGTATCCCATTATTTGGTATTCGATTTTGTATCTATTTTTTTTTCCCTAAAACAGTAGCTCCATGCCTCTGATCTTAATGAGATTGAGAGCGTTTTCTAGCATTTTGGGGATTTTGCAATGGAATTGGCATATAGATATAGATATTCCTTATTTTCATCAACTGCGAATACTTCGGGCTGTAAACATTTGGGCAATGGGCCCCTCTATCATCCAGATTAATAAAATAAGGCTGTTTGAAGTCGGTTTTTTCAATCATGTCTATTTCTGTAACATGCAGTTTGTTTTGTTTCCACTTTCATTACTTTTTAAATTAAAAGTGTTGTAACTGATTTTTTGGACACTTAGGGTATTGGATACAAGTTCTAAATTCTTTAGACAACTTTGGTTTGTGTCATTGTGTCAGTGTGGTTAGTGTGCATGTATGTCATTCTACGTGCTTGGCAAAATTTAGACTCAACTTGTTAGTTGGGTTATGGTCTAGCTCTAGACCGATGTTAGTTTACCACAATTTTTTGAGTTTCGTTTCTCAACACATTCCTGTATGGGCTCTATACCTAAGAATCATCCCCAAGGAGACATGTTCCAGGAGTTTCGTTCCCACTGGCTAAAAACTGGGGGGTTTGTGTCAAAATTGGATGGAAGATAAAATACCGTAGATAGAAACTGTTGGAGGCATGATCCTTTTTACATGTCTTAATATCAATTGATAACCATCCCACCAAACCAATATATAACTATTCAAATAAACAAGCTGCGGCCAAAGAATGAAGTTCTGAGCGATTTGATTTGCTTTGCAGATAGGAAGGACTTCTTTGATTTTTGTTGCGTAAGGGAGTTCTTTTTGTAACTTCTTTTGCAGGTGACAGATTACTTAGCATCCTGGCTCACTCGGGTAAATTCATCCTTAACTTTCTTCTATTCGTTATAATTGCATATCTTACTATTTATTGTATTTCAGTGGATGTAGCTTAATGGCAGAAAAGAAGAAATGAAGAGGTCAATATCAATCTCTGAGTACCACATGTTAACGGTTGGGTTATCCATTTATTTTAATTATTTATTTGGAACAATAAAATAAAATTTTTACATTCAATACAATTGATTATAATTTAACTGTTATATTAATAGTAGGGATCATTTACCATGGTAAGAATAATTTGCCATTATTTATGATTGTAAAAATAATTTGCTAATAGTTAATAATAAGGCAGTTTCTATTTCTATTAAATATTTTCTGTTTTTTCACACTTAAAATGTGCTTATAATAATTTTAAATCGAATTCTCTCTCAAATCTAGAAAGATTTGAATCTGGATGGATAGAATAACAATTATTCCATTCAAGATAAACCCAATTGATACCTATTATATTTTTAGGTGAATGAAAATTTTAAGATATTTTGGTGATTTACATAGTTTATTTAATTGAAGATTTGTGCTATAGTGCTTCCATGCCTAGAGAATATGGGATTTTTATAATCTTTCATACCTTGAGACTATGGAGTTTTTTTTTAGAATTTTGGGATAATTTTTTTTTAATAAACTGACAAACACTGAAGAATGGGTTAAAGTTGTAGAAAATGGGAAAAATCTTTGTGCTTAGAAAGCATTGGACTAGCTCCAAGAATTTGTTCCTCTAGTGATGGGAAAAGAACTTATTGGTGACTCCCAACACATCTCCTCAAGGGGGTGTCGGTTATACTTTCTAGTCTCTAATCTATGCCTTAATTGTTTTGCACTTGGAGAAGACTATTCTCAAAATAAATTGAAAAACATAAACCTAAATGAATGGTTCTCAATACTCCCTAGCAGGATTAGTCAATAAGAAGCTTATGATTTTCCATGTTAAAGGAACAATTACCTACCTTGGATGAGGAAATGGTACTATTGATTGTGTAAATGGTACTATTGATCTTATAGTGTGTGCAGATTTCTCGACATTGTTGTCAAAATGAACAATGGAATTTGCAGGAACACGCATAGCCATGGCCGCAAGCTTACAATCTTATGTCTTATGGAGGCAATTTTATGTCTTATTCGGGAAATTAATATGGCTAAATGTATTGTAATTTAAGGGATGGTGTTGCCTTCGTGGGTGCGCTTGCAGGCAAGCCATATAATTAATAAAATGATTTTATTTTGTGTTGGCAGGGATAACCTTCCCAGTCATCCGATCCGATTCTGGGTCAGGTGGCGATGTCTCTTCTTTATGGTGTGGAATATTTCTTTGGTTGTTTGATTTCTTAAATTTCCTTAGAGTAATCATTTAATAGCCATAAGAATCTCAAGATACATTCAATAAATTTAACGATTTATTTTGAAAGCAGTCCATTTAATTCTTCTAACATAAGTTATGATTGAGATACTTAAATATTTCACTCTACAACACAAAATTTCAATTTATCTTTGTCCTTAAAAATCATGAATCTATAGAATTAATATTGAAGTGACACATAATGATGAATAAATTTTATTTCAAAATTCAAGTACCTTTTAACACAATAATGCCACAAATATTCTTAAGCTTTCATCATTCAAATATGGGTTGGGACAATTCTCTAAGTTTTATTCTGACCTTCTAATTCATGTTTTCCATGGTTTATACTACAGAAATTTGTAGTTGTTGATAATTTATGGTTTAATTATGGTTCAAGTATTGTGATTGTTGACAATTTATGATAAAAACATATCTTATTAAACTCATAAATCTGATAATAAGGATAAATTATTAACCTTATTAGAGTTTGATAATAATTATTATTGAGTATATTGGTTCTTATTTTATGATGAATCTTGAGTTACAATAGTGTTTTTATTTCTCTTAGAAGGTCTCTAGATCAACCTTCTTTTCTTTTACAGTTCATCAAAAAAGAATTAAACACATTTTGATAACAGATCTGGCTTTGGTAGATTGATATACTTGTTAAACTAGCTACAACCAGCTTATTATTTTTTTTATATCATTACAAAAGTCTGATATTAAATTATAGAAGTAAGACCTTATATTAAAATTAAGTGTAAGTTAAAGTTTGGTGCGCTCATTAGTTCCTCATTGGTTTTTTCATACATCATTATACACAACAAATTATTTGGTATGGATATCGGTCCTTTCCTCTGTGGTTCTCTGCTCTCATTACATGGTAAAACCACTATCTCATTTTCTTGAGTTGTCTGTACTTGCATAGCTCTCTCCATCACAACCATATAACAAAGAGAAAATCTAAATGAGTCACATAATTAAAGATATAGTTTTATTATGACTCATTGGGTCATTGGAAAAGTATATGATCTTGTAATCTTGGGTGGTGATAATCTACCCATAATTGATGATGTATAATTCTCTGAAAGATTGCACTATTGAAATGGTCTACTGCCATGTTTTTTGTAACAAATATTTAATGTTGGTGTAACTACTCACCACCGATTCATTTTACTACACAGTTTACATAGCACTTGATGTATTTGGATAATTGAAGTTGAAATTTGTCACCAATTAAAGTGCTCTAAAATAGTGAAATATGTTCCAATTCACAATGGATAAACTTTGATATCTTATTACCTTTAGATGATCATTGTTCAGTAGCATCTGTTCATTATTTTATTTTTCAATCTGATCTAAAAACATAGAGATAACATTCCTTGAATGTTGATCATAATATTCAGTAATTATTTGGGTTGGATTGTTGTTCTCATCGTCCTTTAGCAATAGCAGTTGCTTGGTATTTCTCTAGTCTATTATTGCAAGAACACAACTCTCTCAATATGATCTTCTAATAAATTTAATTTTGCACTGCCATTTCCATTAAGATTACATGTATCTACTCATTTACTACTATACTCTCAATGGAAAATCGTACAGGACTCAGATGCAATAGTCTCAATGATTGTATCGAACTGAGTTATAGAGGGAACTTGAAACCTCTCATTCGTGCAACAATTTCTGAATGGCAAATCGTACAGACTTGGATTTCAATTTAGATGTTGAGTATAATGTTACATGAGGTTTTGTGATTCAAGTTTTCTAAAGAGAAATGGAAAGGAGAAACTTGCTAATGATAGTTCATGTGATTATGGCCAACTTGGATCAGATGTTTAAGGTGGTAGAGAAGAAGTATCACAACAGGGGTAAGAAATCAATAAGAAGAAACAACCTATTTTAGAACATAATGGAAGAGTTTGGTATAATCATGACTTGGTACTCTAAAGGTATCACTATAAGGTCTATCTAAGGATGATGCACATAAGGAAGAAATATTGGCAATCAACCAATGAACTTGAAAAATCAGGGTACGAATGAAGGTTATTTTAAGGAACTGTAAGCTATGATAAATAGAATAATTGGAGAAGATAAGTTGTGTGCATAACAATATCTATAACAATGGGAGAGCCACATTGTAAAGTTTTCATAGGTGACTAACTATATGAATGAATTATGGATAACAATACGCATGATCAGGAGATTATATTATGTTGATGTCTTAAAACAGGAAAAGATAAGCGGATTACACTTGGTAGCTATCTTAATGAATTTATTTATCACGTATTACCCAAGTTGGAAATAGTAACAACATTTCCAAGGTATATCAGTGCTATAGGAGAGGAGGAAAAACCACAATGATTGGAGGAGAGAAATTCAAGTTAATTTAATAAAATAGAATGAAGTGAAATCAAGACAAGGAGAAAAAGAAAAATATATCTATGAATATCGGGTAGGAGGAAATGAAGGGATGTTCTATCAAGAAGAAAGTTCTTTTAAAGGTATTAATGAGTGGAGATAGAAACATGATTGGTAATGGTCATAATGATGATCCACATATTTTAAAAATGTGAAGGTGTGAAGTTGCATGATGACCAAATGATAATAAACGAGGAAGATATAGGAAGGAATGTTGCTAGAAATTTTATACGGATACCTTGAGAAGGATTGTGTACATAGTGACAAAAGAAGTGAAAGTCAATTAATAGAGATTGTACTTGACTCATTATTTCATGAGTAGGACTTCCCATAACGTTAAAAGAGGTCGTTTCCACATAACACCTCACGTTTAAGTTTCTCATGGACAATGATGGTAGTAGTATTTCCAACTATTTCAAAATCTAAAATAATGATACTATGTAATAAGAAAGAGTCTTTTACCCAACTTGAGGAAACTGAATTTATGATAAAGCAATCAAGTGGTATTGAGCTATGAACTTTACAAACTCGACGAGATAAGAAAATATTTATGTGGATGAAGTGCTAATTGTTAAGTAAGTCAACATGGATCAACAAATCCTCGTGCAAGTAAATTAAGCATGATATAAAATTAAATCATGATGAAAAATAATGTTTATATGCAATTATATATAGCAGTATTGGAATCAGTAAGCCAAAGGGTAAATGGATGTAAAATCAAGGGATTTTAATTTTGAGATAGATGATTTAAATCACTAGTAATATCTTAAACAATGAATTTCACCAAAATTTCCTTTAGGAAGCAAGAATATGACGAGGAATTAAGACTCAAGATGATGAGGCTCATATGAAATTTAACGATGTACTTAGATGATTATACCGTTGGTGTAAATGATCAACTACCTAGTAGAAAGAAGTCGAACTGATTATTGAAAAGTAATTGACAACTTGATGAAAACATATTGACGATGTTTCATGCTATCATGCTAGGAAGATAATGATGTACATATGGTTCTTATAGTGATAAGGTATCCATATGATAGTAGCGATATGCATAGGTATTATGACGTTATGTCAAGGTATATTGACATTTTCAATTACTACATGATGATAGGTATTTAATGTTCAATACTCATGACAGATATGATATGCATAACGTGGCATAGGAATTATGATGTTATAATATGAGGATTATTGACATGTGGTTCATTTATGTGAACTCATGATGTGTCTTGATATAATTATGTCGATGGTATAACTGAAGCATGCAATAGCTCCGTACAAATCTATGACATGCATGAGCACGCAGTTCATTATTATTCATAATGTTGTGATTAACAAAGATGAACATTCTCATGATGACATGCAAGAGTTGGCATGTGGATTATTTCCTATGATACTATGATGGTATGGTTAATGCGTTGGATGCATGTTGAGATGTGATGATTCACAGGACTCCACAAATGGGCTGAGAGGGCCGATTTATTTGAGGATCTCGTGCGAACCCATACGCACGAGGGAGAATAAGTAACACCATATGGGCTGGGGACAAAACTCAATCAACACTACATATGCCAGCGGTTCCTTTGTCTTGTGTATAGCTCTATAAGAGCTATGGGACCATCTTGAGGAGGCCAAGTGCCTAATGTTCTAGGCTAGGTGCCTGTTATTGGATTGGGATGCCGAAGTATGGAAGGGATGTAAAGGACTTCGATGCCTGGGGCTGTGCACCTTAGTAGTTGTGGAGGGAGTGGGCCAGCCTTGCGAGATGCCCGAGGTCATTGAGTACCAAACCAGATACCTGCCTTGGGGCAGATGAGGTCTGAGTCAAGCGCGAGCCTTGGACTAGGATACAGACTGGGTTAGGCTTGTGCCTGGTGCCGAAAGTGGAAAAAGGACAGAGATTCCTTGAGATTTCCGGGGTGTTGGGAACTTTCGATGCCTGCTGGTTATACTAGTTCAGTAGAGGTTGTTGGCAACATGAATAAATAAAAATAATAAAAAAAAACAAAAAAAAACATAACTTCGGGACGAAGTTCCTTAAAGTGGGAGAGTATGTAACATCC
>APFE030490437.1:76587-93478 GCA_000404065.3 Pinus taeda
AAAGAAAATAAAACAAGAAAGCTAAAAATCAAAGTCGCATGTAGACACATGGAGTGTGTGCATGTGGTTCCCATCCAATGTTTGCTCTATTTATTAGATGGTGAGGAGGATGGGAGGCATTCCATCTTTCCAAGATCCTATCTTTCATTCTCTTGGGAGAATGGTGTTCTAGACATAGGAGTCATTGGCAGTAGTACGTTGATTGAGGGCTCAGGGGTGGCTAGTTGTAGCAAATCCTTGCACAATTGAGCCTACGGTTGGGTGGAGAGTCGTCCCCAAAACCTTGTTGCAGTAAGCCTACTTCTACCACAGACTTGTTGTCATCTGGCAGACTTCGATCACAGGTACTATAGGTATGAGTTTATTTGTTTGCTTATGTTTTTAATTAAGAAATTAACTGATTTTTTACTTGTGCTCTTACACATTTGAATCTAGGTAACCCATGGACAAAAGATATGAAAAAACAGTGTAGATGATACAACAAAATATATTAAATCTTCCTAAAGTACATTTCCCAAATACAAAACTACAATTCATTTTAGAAATTGATGCATCTAATGAAATATGGGCATGAGTATTGTTGTAGAAACATGTTAAGAGGGAACTGAAGTGTGTATGTATACATCGAGGAATTTTAAGGATGCAAAGACAAGGTATCCATCAGCCCACAAAGAAACCTTAGTAGTCAAAAGTGGCATAAAAAGGTTCATATTATTCTTGAAATGTGTCATTTCCTGGTTAGAACAAATTTAAGGCATATGAAGGGAAAACTGACGAATAGAAGGTTGTTACAACAAGCAAATCATAGAATACTTCAATGGAGCTTGTGGCTTGATGGGTATGATTTTGATATAGAATACAAAGTTGGGAAAGATAATTGTCTTACAGACTTGCTCACCCATGAAGGCTCAAAACTAAAAGATATCAAAGTGATGACAATAGAAGATTGGGTTACTTTTGCACCACCTGAAGCTCCTCATGGTTTTCGATGGGTTCTCATTTGTGGATCTTATAGATATTGTATGTTAGTCATGTTTCATTCAAACATTGTATTGTTTACCCCCACCCCCTCGTTTCTTCTTCTACATTTTTGTACTCTACACAATTATGGAGATTTATGAGGCATAACAATGTTAGTGTCAATTATCATAATTTATTTTAACAACATTTATTTTCTCTAACATCAGTTAATTAGGTCTTGTTTGCATCTTTTTATGTAAAGGCAACCTTGTTATGCAAAAGTTTGGAGGTTTGGGAATGCAGAGGTTTGTTTTCCTTACGCCACACACGCCTTTAGTCAACACATGTTAGCTCCAACTCCTTTAGCTATCGATATGCACTCTACAACACCTTTAGCTATCGATATGCACCATAGTTAGTTGTGTCTCATTACTGAGATGCAATTCAATAAGCCCACCATTTCATAGTCAACATGTCCTAGTTAATTATTTTTAAAATATGCTCCATGCTTTGGAAGAAAAAACCTTAAGAAAGTTTGAAGGGTTTTTCTTTTCATGAACATCTCACACATTTCCATATTTTCTTTTCAAAATGCATTTAGTCACACATGGAGACTTTTGCTATGTGAAGTTTCCCCCTCGAAACCAAAGTCGATCTTGCAATAAATCCACCCACTTGGAATCTAACCTTAAGTAGACCAAGCTCTAGTTCCACTTGCTAAATGGTCATTTCTTGTGGAGATACGCTGCACAATTAATTGAAAATTATAAAGCTTTCTCTCCATTAAGAGAATTATGTCCTATCAAAACTCAATCAACCAATTGAAAATTAGAAATAAACTTTCCAGAAATTAAAAAATTATTTTCAAATTTAAGAAAAAATAAAAATATTCAACATTTCCCTCGAATTTAATTAAAATTACAAAAAACACTTAGATTAAAACAAGTAAACAAAAACTAATAATATACGTAAAATCTCGTAACATTACTTAAGGGTTATAATCATGTGAAAATTAGTTATTTTACTTATTTAATCTATTAGATATATTTAACAATAAATAATGTGAAAATTAGTTATTACTGATTTAATCTATTAGATATATTTAGCAATAAGCCGCAGGTCTACGAAACCAGAGATTCTCGGTTTCATTCCGAGTGGATTCGTATCTTCATATTAAAAATTTGACGGGTTTTCTTAATTTTTTCTTACTTTAAAGCAAATGAACTTACCTGTACGCTTGGAATGGGATTGTCTATCTCTGGAACCTTCGATATTAATCCGCGGACAGTTGTCTTTCTTACTCGACGCGTTTTTCACGTGTAAGAGGGTTTGAGTTCGACTTCTTTACGCGTCCAAACAAATGAAAGCGACCCACTTCCGCTTTAAATACACTCCACGACAACCAAGAATGAATCGCTTCAGTAAAGAGGTTCAGTTCCCTTGCTCGGCAAACAACCTTCTGTCATCGATTGATCCTTCAGACGCCTGGCCCTTAGGGCTTTTTGCAGGTTAGGGTTTTTATTTGAAAATTGTTCTTCTCAGATTCACAGACTGTGGTAATGGCGATTTCGAAGACGACGGCAGCAGCGGTTATTGAGAAATGGATGGAAATCGTTCCTTCCCGGAAGGAATACACGCGGAGACGGCGGCCATCGAGTGAGAGAAGGTTGGCTCCTATTGCAGAGGAGCGGAGTCTCAGCGATGGCGAGCTAATGGATGGCCTTTATTCTGCCTTTCACACTGTCTCTGATTGCCCAGCGAAGGGCGACAATGAAAGATTTGCGCTGGTAGAATCTTAAAGCTCTTTTCTGTGCCCGCCGGGGAAAATCTTGCAGTTTTGCAAATCAGAGAGTTGTGTATGGGAATCGATACGTGTTTTGACGCTCCAGCTGTAACCAGTATATTTTTTTTGTAATTATTTGAATTATATGAAATTCACTGTTACTGAAATCCATTTAAAAGTACGCCCTTTATTTTCTCAAAGTTGTATCTTTTCACGGTTAGCCAGCATTATTTTGAAACTGAACCGGGATTCCATTAATAGATGCTTATGAAATAACAGGATTACTAAACTGATCTGGGTTTTCATTAATAAAACATAATCTTCATTACGGGTTGCGTTATTCTTTAATCTTGACAATTGTTTTGTTAAGATTATATTAGGGGTTGTATTACAATATTGGACAGATGCTTATGAAATAAGGATTACTAAACTGATCTGGGTTTTCATTAATAAAACATAATCTCCATTATGGGTTGCACTATTCTTTTAATTTTGACAACTTAAGATTTTATTAGGGGTTGCATTATAATATCAATTTAATGACAATTGTTTTGTTAAGATTATATTAGGGGTTGTATTACAATATTGGACAGATGCTTATGAAATAAGGATTACTAAACTGATCCGGGTTTTCATTAATAAAACATAATCTCCATTATGGGTTGCACTATTCTTTTAATTTTGACAACTTAAGATTTTATTAGGGGTTGCATTATAATATCAATTTAATACTGGATAATATTTTTATAAGCTGTATAGATCCATTTTAAATCAAAATTTAACATGAGCTAAGAGGAATCTATATGGATCTAACATGAGCTGAGTGAACGAAGAGGGATTCATATAAATTTAACATGAGTATGGAGGGATCCAATTTCTTTATTGGCAAATTTTTTTATGAACCAATTTTATTTAAATGTTTTATATAGTTATTTTTTTTGCTGGACATAGCAAAATTTCAACTTTGAGATTTTTAACTTTGATGAGAGACACACAGGGTTACACATCATTCATAATGCGCTTGAGGCGGGTTACACATCACGTTGGACTGACACTCGGCTCAAAGATTTTGATAAATATGATTTGAATATATATATGTTTGATTTGAATTTGAAATTTTTTATAAGGTTTGATTGAAGTTTGTTATACGATTTGTTTATATATATATTTTTCAATATATAATTATAATAATTAGGGTTAGCATAATTTATTTTTATATATATAGAAAAATAATAATAAAAATCGAAATTGCTTTTAGGTTTGAGTTCGACTTAAAGTTCAATCTTTGACTTGAGGTTGTGGTGAATTTGATTGAACTTAAGAAATTCTTTTAGGTTTGTCAAACTTCAAACCTCAAGGTTAAAGTTCAACAACCTTTATGGCATATGTTGCAACTAGAGTAAAATCCCTTGCTACTCTGTAATGGCCACTTGGTTTATTTATTACCCTAGTTGCTCTCCAATGAACACCTCTATCTCCCTCATCATTGTCTCTTGATGACATTTCTCTACTTCTTTTGTGAATGATCTTAATCTACCTTTAATTATTTCTAAAATCATTATATGACCCTATCGAATTAGACAATAATGACATTGCCATTGTCTCTCCAAATCTAGTATGAAAGTAATAGGAATCTCATCCTCTTCAATTGTGACCACCATCTTCTCGGCCCCATGCAACAGAATAATTTGTCAACCAATATTGAATCTAGTGATTGATAGGTTTAATAGATCCTTTAAAGAGAGATTCGCATCAGGTTTGGGTGTAGATTACCATTTGGCCTTCTCTTCTAGGCAGGGTTGAATGCCCCAAGCGGCCCTTACACTAACCATTATGATAGATTCACATCAGGTTTGGGTGTAGATTACCATTTGGCCTTCTCTTCTAGGGAGGGTTGAATGCCCCAAGCGGCCCTTACACTAACCATTATGATAGATGAGAATGCCAACACATAGGTGAAATACATCATTGGCATGGGTTAATATATATATTCAACAAACCTTGGGCAAAACTTACAGATCAAAAACAATGGATCTCTACAACCTATGTGTTGGTAATCTATGAAGAAATCTGCATCTATCCCTATGCTAAAGATTTTTTGTTGTGGAGTTTGGTTCTCAAAAAGATCAGGATTTGATCCTTAATATGCCCATGTTTTAGGGCAATGTTGTTATTTCCATGAAACCATGGGTCTGAACTTTTTACCCAATGTGACAAACCCTCTCTTAATCCCTGGTAGGGGGTAAGTCTCCCTAACTTTCTCCGATTTGGGTTTTTTTTGACTCATTGAAATTGATTCTTAATGCTCTTGTCAATTTTCATTACAAGCATGATAATTGCCTCCTATCTTATATTGGCTGGGAACATGATTTCTCAAAAGATTTATTGATAGTATCCAACAAATAATGCATGTTTTTCATAAGAGTATTAAAATTAAAATTAATTTAACTTTAAGGTCATGACCTTATAAGACACTAAGCTTTGATTTGTGAGATCCCCTTATTTGTAGAACAAGGTGCACCCTAATAGTGATTTCAATACTTTTCCTAATAAATTAAATAATACAATACATATTGACCTAAACACACCATCTTTTAATATTTTTCAGTTTTCATAAATACACAATGTCATGTTGAAACTCTTATTATTCATTTAAACGTTACAACCCACCAAAAAAACAAGTATCCAAGAAAAACTCATTTTCACATAACTTTACAAATCTTTATAATATAACCATGAACCTATGTTACATGCAAATATAATTAAGAAAAATACTTTCAACGTTATCACACAAAAAAAAAAACACTACATTTAATAGCCCCCATTATCCTTATAAATATTATAAGCAGGGTAAATAAATTAAATAAAGGACACAAATTCCAATATTGAGGGGGATAACTATTTGGGATATATTTTGTTTTTATTACAACAATAGAGTTTGACATGTGGCAAGCAAGGGACAAAGGATTAAGAGTTTGACATGTGGCAAGCAAGGGACAAAGGATTAAGTGACAACATGGTGATTGGCTTGTAATATTTTGGGAGCCAGCTAAACAAATCAAGGATGATAAGGCTAACTAAAAAAAAAAATTGAGAACAGAGAGAAAGGTGGAACAACGCGGATTGATCGAGAGGATTTAGGGAGACATCACTAAGTTGGGCAGAGAAAGAAAGCACAGAACCAACAGACAACAAAACGGGGAAAACACAGTTGCCTGAAAACAAAACAGGGAAAACACAGTTGTCTGAAATCAAACTGTTGTAGGGAGTCCTACGTAGGTAGAAGAGAATCAACATTTTGCAGGAAGTATATGTAGGCCAGGATATGTATGTAGGGGGAAGACCGAACTATGTGCAATAACTTGCTGGGAGCTTAGAGCAGACACAACATGAATCTTAGTGTTGAAGAAGACAATCATCATATAACTACTGGGAAGACATCTTAATATTGCCAAGAAGACATGTATATCAATCCAGGATCTATAGACTTGTGAAAGAATCTTCAATAGTTTGTTCTGAGTGGAATTTGGCCAACTGTTCCAACTCCCAGCGATGTGGATGAGCTCAAGAGTTAGGAAATTATTGGGGGAATTTGGCTAGCCAAGCACGAACTCGAGCATGGCAGAGCTCCACCAGGACCTACGCAATCATTTAAGTGCACTGCTGATGTGACTAGTGTCAAGAAACATTTCTTAAGACTTGAGCAAGTCTGGACTTCCTTGGTAGGTGTTGGTGGAAGTGATAAATTTTAGAAAGTCCCTGTGCAGATTTGAGTGTTGTGATTTCGCTACTGGGTGTAGGTGACAAGGCCTTTGGAGTCCCTATTCCAGCTAGAAATATCAGTTAAATCTTCGAGCAAGTCCCTCACTCAAGTCCTGGAATCTGACTCTGGGTGACAACTGCCAAAGATTGGTTAAATCCTTGAGCAAGTCCCTCAAGTCCTGGAATCTAGTTCGGTGTGACAACTGTAAAAGAGACCTGGCTGTAGCTTGTCCATGGTTAGATGGAGAGTCGGAGTCCCGAGCTAAGTTGCCCAGTCTTAATTGAGAGAAACCCCTCTCATGCTTGCTTTGGATAGTGAATTTCAAAGTATGTGTGTTGAATTGATATGATGTTAAATGTATGAAGTATGACTATTTATATGGTTTTTTACTTGGTTGTTGATACTATTTTTTAATATTACATGAAAATTAATTAAGAAACTCATGTTGTCTGACATAAGATGCTCAATATCTTAGGTAGATGAATCAAGATGATGGTTTGTTGGACCCAACAAGTAGTGTTGGGCTTGGAAGTTGCTCAGGCACGATTTGACTGCATTTACATATACACATATCACTGTGAAATGAACAAATATAGTTATAGGCTTGTGAGCTTCAACCCTTGAATATACATAAGTTTAGTTATGTGAGCAATCTTTGTGCATAGCTTACTTTCCTCTCAGGTAGCGACCATAGCCCCCAAATCGTCAAGACAATTATGTTGAACTTTACAAATATATTCATGTATATTTACATGGCAAGGTGTTCATGGGATATTGTCCCCTGACTGCCTTAATTTACTCTGGTACTAAATGACTTGGGAGTATTAAGATTCCTCAAGTGACTATCTACACCATGGAAATGATGTTAGGTAGACCTGAGGGAAATCCTGAAGGATTAATCCCCATTTCTTGTAGACTACTAGTAAGAAGTTACACCTAATTACCAGACAGATTGCCATGTTCTTTGGAAATCATTACAGGTTTATGGATGCTTTTGCAGTGCATAGGCGCAGGGAGTAGTTGCAAAGCCAATAACCTAAGCAATGGTTAAATTTTGCATTAAGCATAGGTTCATGGTGATAGGGATTGACCATCATCTAGTAGAGTAACTGATGGCTTTAACTATCAATCATAAACCATAATTTTGCAAGCTAAAAAAAAAACCCAATTCTATCGTGCATTCAAGACAAGGAACCATCAAAGGTATAGAGTCACTATTTAATCATGACTTGTTTGTTCTTTGTTACGTTACTCATCTTTAAGTTATGTTGGTCAAAGGTTCAATTTTCGGCGCTACAAAGTCTAAAATTACTCCATTTCCTTGTGTAGTAGGGACCCTTGGGTTTTAAAGCAGTTCTATTCATCTTTCTTATGCTACACCTTTGTCCATGATACTGTAGTCATGAATAATCAATAAATTCATTATATATGAAATGAATTGCAATTTGGGCTAGATTGGTAAGTTATTCATTCAAAGTCCATTAGGAGAAGTCATAGCCATGTTGTTATCTAGCTTGCTTAATTCAATCATATTGTTATGTAAAAGTGTTGCAGTATCATTATGTTAGTATGGCATGTCATGTATTAATTAATTGAGCTATAGGTTAAATCCGTATGGCGACAAAACTAGTTAGTTTCATGAGTATGTAATCAAAAGGATCAGAACTCTCAAACCTGTGCATGGATCACTGTAAGGTTATTGACACTAGCGAGAGTAGATAACCACTACAAATCATCGAATTGGGCACTTTACAAGATTGAAATGCCTCGTAGGCAAGCTACAAGCATGTAGGACACCTATGGGCTTAACTGATTTGTATGGATGTAGGTATTCAGGCAATTTAACGAGGTGGGCAACTGAGATTTGGGCATGGTTATGTGCTCATGCAATTTAGAATTCCCTAGCAGATCCAAAGTTCATTGTCATAGAAGTATGATTGGTGTGTATATGTTTATTGGCACGAGCTGGGTAGGTTGTATTTTGACATGGAAATCTTGCAACATGTAATGAATAGGTGTGATGATTGTGTGGTCTATATCCTTTAAATTCAAGAGTTAAGTTGTTATTATGACATGTCCAACTGTCATACTCCAGATTTAGAGATCATTACTCATCTGGACAACCATGAACTCTCATTGACAAATTGTTGTAGATTATAAATTGTGTCATCAATCAAATCAAATGCTTAGTGAGCTGAAATATTGCATGTAAAGCATATGAAATGAGTTAATCCATATTAATATCATTCATTGAACCATCATTGAACACATTAACATGATTATATTTGTGTTTGGTGCTTAAAGTAAAAGTGTGAATATAATTTTGATCTTATCAACATCAACAAACCAACATTTAAGTGTGTAGAAATTCTCACTATAGATTAAACTGATTATGCAATGTACTAAAGCAAAATACTTAATCTACTTCTACAATCAAACTTGTGGAAGCTTAATCGATTTTGAACAAAATCATCTAGAACACATATAATAGAGAAGAAAATTCAATCACACATGAAACACAGAAGAATACTCTGGGGAAAGCATCAGCTAAAAACCCCACTATCTGTATTATCATACAAGTGGAAATATCTCAGGATTACACAAAGCTTTAACTCACAAGCTATCCAACTCTCAGTACAATCCCACACTATTTCTCATAGAAAGAATAGATAACACATATACCTTCCTTTAGTCCTCCAAGCCTCCTATTTCTTTGTGCAGTTTCTCATGGTGCCTCCAGCAGCCACTTGTGTGACTCTCACCTCACACACTGCTTTGACCTATGTAGTATCTATGCAATCCTGAAGGAATGAATCCCTTTTGCATGGATGAGTTTCCTTTATAGGAAAATTCCTCCAACCGATAGTACAATGTCCTTGTCTTTAATCTCAACTGGGTCTTTCTCTGAATTGACATGCATGAGTTATTTATGAGAGAATATTCAGTTATTTGGAGTACACTAGTTTGATGCATGCATACATTAACTAACTGAACTCACAATTAGTTCCTCCAACTGTTTGGAACTAATTTAACTAGACTTAACTTAGTTAACTGAGCTAACTAATTACAACTCAAATGCAACTCATATTTATCTCCTTAATTAAAGGATACCTTCCTCAATCAAAGGGATAACTGTTGCATGACTTCACAAAGATTTCATGTTTGAATTTTTGCAACTAATTAACTCAAGATGAATTAATTATTTTTCAAACAACTGGTGAGACTAAAATTCGAATTTTAATTCTCAATTTTGATTCAAAAACAAATCAAAATTGGAATATATCCCAAAATGCTATTTTTAGCATTTCTATTTTTTGCTATTTTCAACAGAGTTGGAGTATATCCTAAAATGCTATTTATAGAAATGTTATTTTTAGCATTTCTATTTTTAGCATTTCTTGTTGCTATTTTCAACACTCCATTTCAACAAGAAAGGGATTATCTGTCACCCCGATCCTGTCTCTGTGGAACTCAAATTTACACTTTCACAATGTCTTAGTCAAAATGTCAGCATCTTGCTCCTTGGTCAAAACATACCGCAACAACATGATCGTCCTCGCCACACAGTCTCTGAAATGATGATACCGAACGTCTATGTGCTTGGACCTATCATGAAATACTGGATTTTTAGAGAGTTTGATACAACTCTGATTATCACAATATATCACAGTTGGAACCATCCTATGATCAAGCAAACCAACTAGAATTTTCCACATCCAAATGGCCTCACATGTTGCCTGACTTGCAGCCATGTATTCAACTTCTGTTGAGCTAAGTGAAACTGACCTCTATTTCCTATTGTACTAAGAATCTGCAGCTAAACCAAGGTTGAAATTCCTCCTGATGTGCTCTTCCGATCTGATGGACTCCCTGCCCAATTTGCATCTGTGAAGCCCTGTAGCTTCACTCCCTCTGACTGTCTGTACCATAATCCAAACTGAGATGTGCCTCTAAGGTATCTCAAAACATGCTTTGCTGCCTTCCAAAACAGCTTGGTAGGTTGAACCATAGCTTGACTTAGCTAGTTCACCGCAAAGCACAAATCTAGTCGTGTGTTCACTAAGTACATTAGTGAACCCACAAGCTGTCGATACACATGTTGAAAAATGTGCAACAAGAAATGTTAAAAATAGAAGTGCTAAAAATAGCATTTCTGGGTCCCTTCCTATTTTTAGCAGTCCCTAGTCTAACTATAGGAATTAAAAACGAATTTGGTCTTAACAGTAGTTTAAAATATTAATTAATTAATCTCCATGAGTTAATTAGTTAAAGAAAAACAAACTTGAAGTCTATGTGAGGACATGCAACAGTTTATCTATTAATGGATGAATTTATCCATCAGTTAAAGAGATAAGGATGCCTTGTAATTAGTTGGCTCAGTTAACTGAGTCAAGTCCAGTTAGATTAATTTAACAAGTTGTTAAATTAATGAGATTTAGTTTGTTAATGCTTGCATGCATGTAACAATTGGTATTTTCAGATAAATGAATATTATAGCTTAAATAACTCATGCATGTCAGACCTAGTTGACACCAGAGAAGGGACACTGTACTATTAGTTGGATGAATATTTTTCCTGTAAAGGAAGCTCATCCATGATGAGGATTTATCTCCTTCAGGTTTGTGCAGTTAGATCAGAGGTTAGTGAGTGTGTGAAGAGGCCAATTCGCACATGTGACATCACTAGACCCCAAGGAAACTGCACAAGGAAATAGGAGGCTTGGAGGGCAGACGAGAAGGTTTGTGAGAAGCCTTTAACTGTCTATGAGCCGCATAGGGATTGTACTAAGAGCTGGATAGATTCCGAGCTAAGGCTTTGTGTAATCCAGACTATATTTCCACTTGTATGATAATACAAAGATGGGGTTTTAGGCAGGTGCTTTCCCCAAGTAAAGTCTTTTGTGTTATGTGTGATTGATTCCTTCATATCAGTTATATGTGTTCTTATTGATGTTGCTCATGTTTGATCAAGCTTCCACTAAATTGGTTGTAGAAGTAGATCTAGTATTATGCTTTAGTACATTGCACATATCAGTTTGATCTACAAGTGGAGGAAATTTCTACATGGTATCAATGCTAGCTGATTTGTAGAAAAATTCTATAAAATTTCTACATGGTATAAGAGCACAGGTGATCAAGAAAGAACAATATACAAAAAGAGGAGATTTCAAAGTTTTGAGTTTTAGGCCGAGAGTTTGCAAAGAAGATCTGAAAAATTCTATACAAAATTTTTCAGAAACAAACAGAAGATTTGGATTCCTTACAGAAAAATACCAAAAAAAAAAATCGGCTGAATCAGAGTTCGGATGAGAGAGATATCACTGATTTAAAATCAGCTCTTCTTCTAGAAAATTTCATAACGGCGAGAAAGTGGAAATAGATTGGTGTGCTAGCCAAGAACCTGCATGCACTTGAGGTACAAGATGCATGCAAAGCCTTGAGGAGCAAGGCAAACGTTAGAGAGTTGGTGGTTGAGAGGGAGAGTATATTACCTCTAAACATGCAGCGCCAGAAGAAGTCTCAGACAATTGTGGAGGAGCTACGATTGGTGCAACAACTTTAGGAGGTTGTGGAGCAGCCACAACTAGAGAAGCTAAGAGGAGATCGAGTAGAGACCTCTACTCATGCAAAGACCTCCAGTAGGGGTAAACTTCGAGCCAGGTGAGCTGAGGGATCAGATGTAGCCATACCTCCAGGTAGGAGGTGGGGTGATGTGGATTGGTCGTCCTAAGGAGGAGGAGCAAGATCTTTGAGGTACCCAACCTCTTGGATGAGACCTTGCTATGGGAGCCCCGATATGGAGTAGTAGGATCTGACTGATTGAGTAGAGACAGATGCAAATGGAGCGACAGAGAGAGCTACAGTGCAGGGAATCCCAAGACAGCGCATAGCATGCAGGTTGTAGCAATGCGAGAGGCACAAGTGTGTTACACAGTGCTAGGTGGCACAGAGAGGTGTGCAATGGTGCGAGATGCATGGAGATGTTGCAGTAGTGAAGATGTCAAAGAGGGAGCACTTGTCAACAGCAGGTAGAGCTTCAACATCAGAGTATGTTTCTAGCCCAACAGAGTGGTCAGTTGGGAGTGTTTTTGTTCCAAGAGTTGTTGGGGTAAGCGGACCTGGTGGATGTGTTGCATGCAGAACATTCTAGAGTTATAGGATTGGGTTCGAGAGGAAGCCTTTCTTGTTGAGAGGGAGTGTTGAAAAATGTGCAACAAGAAATGCTAAAAATAGAAGTGCTAAAAATAGCACTGCTAAAAATAGCACTACTAAAAATAGTAGTTTGGCCAATGCGCAATTTTGGCCACCTTGGGTGAAAGGTGAAACTGCTAAAATTAACATCTTCTAAAAATAACATTTTTGTGTCCCTTCCTATTTTTAGTAGTCCTTGGTCTAACTATAGGAAGTAAAAACGAATTTGGTCTTAACAACAATTTAAAATATTAATTAATTAATCTCTATGAATTAATTAGTTAAGGAAAAACAAACTTGAAGTCTATGTGAGGACATGCAACAGTTTATCTATTAATTGATGAATTTATCCATCAGTTAAACAAATAAAGATGAGTTGTAATTAGTTGGCTTAGTTAACTGAGTCAAGTCCAGTTAGATTAATTTAACAAGTTGTTAAATTAATAAGATTTAGTTTGTTAATGCTTGCATGCATGTAACAACTGGTATTTTCAGATAACTGAATATTATAGCTTAAATAATTCATGCATGTTAGTTCAGACAAAGACCCAGTTGAGATCAAAGAAGGGACAGTGTACTATCAGTTGGATGAATATTTTTCCTATAAAGGAAGCTCATCCATGATGATGATTTATCTCCTTTAGGTTGTGCAGTTAGATCAAAGGTTAGTGAGTGTGTGAAGAGGCCTATTCACACATGTGACATCATTGGACCCCAAGGAAACTGCACAAGGAAATAGGAGGCTTAGAGGGCAGAGGAGAAGGTTTGTGAGAAGCCTTTAACTATCTATGAGTAGCAGAGAGATTGTACTAAGAGTTGGATAGCTTCCGAGCTAAGGCTTTGTGTATTTCGGACTATATTTCCACCTGTATGATAATACAGAGATGGGGTTTTAGGAAGGTTCTTTCCCCGAGTAAAGTATTTTGTGTTATTTATGATTGATTCCTTCATATCAGTTATATGTGTTCTTATTGATGTTGCTCATGTTCGATTAAGCATCCGCTAAGTTGGTTGTAGAAGTAGATCTAGTATTATGCTTTAGTACATTACATATATCAGTTTGATCTACAGGTGGAGGAAATTTCTACATGGTATCAGCGCTAGCTGATTTGTAGAAAAATTCTACAAAATGTCTACAACACAGTAGCATCTACTACCTCACCTGAAGTAGCATCCTCCTTCCTCCAGTTACCTGCTAGAGTCTGCATGGGTTTGCACTTCTCCATGTGGAATCTCTTGAGTATCTCATTGGCATACTTGCCTTGAGACACAAACACTTCCCCATCCTTCTACCACACTTCCATGCCTAGAAAGTAGTGCATGAGACCCATGTCTTTTATCTCGAACTCTCTTGCAAGATTCTCCTTGCAAGACATGATCAACTAATCATCACCTATCAATATCAGATCATCAACATAAAGAACAATTATCAACTGCTTACCTTCCACCATGATGTGGTACAAGTTCGCATCCACTTCACTATTTGTGAAGCCAAACCTCATGAAGTAGTTGTCGATCCTGGTGTACCAAGCACGAGGTGCTTGCTTCAACTCGTACAAAGCTCTCTTGAGTTGGCACACATGCGACTCATGATTGAAGGTCTCAAATCCTTTTCGCTGCTCTATGTACACCTCTTCATCAATCTTGCCATTGAGGGATGCAGTCTTCACATCTGTCTGATGGATTTTCCAACCCATATGTGCTAATAGTTCCAACATTGATCTAATAGATGAGTACCTTGCTACAGGAGAAAAAGTCTCATCATAGTCGATCCCCTCGACCTGTGAGAAACCATGGGAAACAAACCTTGCCTTATGTTTCTCCACACTACCATCAACAGCATGCTTTACCTTGTAAAGCCAACAGGAACTCACAACTAGCTTGTTCTCTGGTCTTGGAACAACATCCCAAACACTCTTCAGAACTATGGAGTCATACTCTTCCATCATAACATCAATCCAAACTGGTTGCTTCACTGCTTCCTCAAAGGAAGATGGTTCGGTCTCTAGACATTCCCCAACAAGGGCCATGTAACTAGTGTACTGCTTAGGTGACCTCCTCTATCTGCACTGAGAAGATGACTCTCCCACATTCGCTCTTGCATCCATCAACAATCTGCCAGCCTCCCTTGTGCGTTTCCACCCATCTCTGGAAGAATCTGCATGAGTGGATGTCTCCACTCTTGGAACCTCTGCATGTGGCTGCTCTGCATCAGTCTGCGGCTCCTCCTCCTTAGGAATCAAAAGTTCCTCCTCTGCATGCATCTTGAGCTCCCTCTCAAGGGAAACTCGCATGGCCTTCAACTCATCGAACTTAAGATCTCTGCAAACAACTATCCTCTGACTGTTAGGCAAATACACTCGATAGTTGTGGGGAGTATCAGTGTACCCCACAAGTATCCCCAACTCTGCTATCGGCTCTAGCTTCTTCCGGGCATCCTTGGTCACATGGCAATAAACCAATGAGCCAAAGATCCTAAAGTGGCTCACATCTGGTCTCTTCCCAGAGAAAGCTTCCTCTGGTGTCTTCATCCCAAGTATGTGATGCAGACTTCTATTCTGCAAGTAAAACGCTGTGTTGCATGCCCCAACCCACAAATGAAGTGGTAGGCCTTGGTCATGTGACATTTCTCGAGCTGCTCCCACAATCGTTTTGTTCTTCCTTTCAGCCACCCCATTCTGCTGTGGGTTATGGGGTGCCATTAACTCCCATTCAATTCCTTCTGCGGCATAGAAGTCCTTAAACTCTTGAGAGACATACTCTCCACCATTGTCGCTTCGCAAGACCCTGATCTTCTTTCTTGATTGTTTCTCAACCAAGGCTTTGAACTCACACAACCTTGAGACGGTTTGATCCTTCTTCTACATGAAATAGATCCAGCATCTACGAGAAAAATCATCAATAAAAATAACATAGTACCTTTGTTTAGCGGTGTAGTCTATCGAGAATGATCCACACACATCTGTATGAACTCGCTCGAAGATTGCTTCATCTCGATTGTCTCGATCCTGAAAGGAATATTTTGCATACTTACCCAAGGTACAACCTTTGCATGTGTCCACTTGCTCAAGTTTACCTTTGGGAAGTCCGGTAGACATCTGCTGCATTATCTTCAAGGCCCCATGATGCAAGTGGCCCAACCATCTATGCCCTAACTCACCAATATCTTGGCTTTGCACCAATTTTTCTTTGGAACTCAATGCAGCACAATCATCTACCTCCAGCTTGTAGAGATTCTTCACTCGAATCCCAATCCTCTTGGTTTGACCTGTCGCTATGTGTCTTAGGAACACCTTTCCTTTACTGAAGACAACATCGTAGCCTTTGTCCTCCAACATCGCGAATGATACCAAGTTCTTTTTTCAGTCTTGACACATACTCCACATTAGTCAGGGTGAGAGGAGTTTCATGCTCCCTCTGAAACACAACCATACCTTCACCTGAAACATGGTACTCTCCATCATCGCCCATCTCTATGCGCATCTGGAGGTCCTTCTCCTCCAAGGTACTGAATAAAATTTTATCACCGGTCATGTGAAATGAGGCTCCACTGTCAATATACCAAACACAACTCATTGTTGATGAAACCATGCATGCGAAGAGGGTAGAGTCCATTTCGAACTGAGAGGCTAATGCCTCACCTTCCGATCCTTTCGAGGATCTATTCTTGGACTTATTTGATGGGTAATTAGTTACATAATGTCCCATCTTGTGAATTCGGTTTGCACCTGCAACCCCGAACTTCAAAATACAAATTCTTCTTAGTAAACTGTTCATAGCTATGATAACCTTTGCTCCGATACCATGTAGAAATTTTTCTATAAAACATCGCTTTGATACCATGTAGAAATTCTCATTGTAGATTAAACTGATTATGCAATGTACTAAAGCAAAATACTTAATCTACTTCTACAATCAAACTTGCGGAAGCTTAATTGATTTTGAGCAAGATCAACCAGAACACATATAACAGAGAAGAAGATTCAATCACACATGAAACACATAAGAATACTCTAGGGAAAGCCTCAGCTAAAAACCTCACTATCTGTATTATCATATAAGTGGAAATATCTCAGGATTACACAAAGCTTTAGTTCACAAGCTATCCAGCTCTCAGTACAATCCCACACTGCTGCTCATAGACATAATAGACAACACATATACCTTCCTTCAGTACTCCAAGCCTCCTATTTC
>APFE030490437.1:94385-121841 GCA_000404065.3 Pinus taeda
ACAATGTCCCTGTCTTTAATCTCAACTGGGTCTTTCTCTGAACTGACATGCATGAGTTATTTATGAGAGAATATTCAGTTATCTAGAGTACACTAGTTTGATGCATGCATGCATTAACTGAATGAACTCACAATTAGTTCCTTTAACTGTTTGGAACTAATTTAACTGGACTTAACTCAGATAATTGAGCTAACTAATTACAACTCAAATACAACATATCCTTATCTCCTTAATTAAGGGATAACTTCCTCAATCAAAGGGATAACTATTGCATGACTTCACAAAGACTTCATGTTTGAATTTCTCCAACTAATTAACTCAGGATGAATTAATTATTTTTCAAACAGCTGGTGAGACTAAATTCGAATTTTAATTCTCAATTTTGATTTAAGGACAAATCAAAATTGGAATCTATCTCGAAATGCTATTTATAGCAACGCTATTTATAACAATGCTATTTTTAGCATTTCTATTTTTTGCTATTTTCAACAGAGTTGGAGTATATCCTGAAATGCTATTTACAGAAATGCTATTTTTAGCATTTCTTGTTGCTATTTTCAACAAACTGTAAAGGTAATGAACCATATCTTGTAGCAATGGAGACACCAGATCTGTCATTATTAAACCTTTATTAGTGTAAAAAAATCTAACATTTTATGAATACTCAAATGAAGAGAGTTGATTTCTAATCTTAAATGTAGTATACTCATTTTAAATCAACCCTTTGTTGGGTGTGAGCTTGATTATCTTCTTGATTCAGAGGTCTTTTTTTCGTCGGATGTATACCCGAGGAAGACTGTACACCCCTCCATGCTGGGGTCCAGGGGCAGTGCCCCCGTAGCTAAAAATAGATGAAAAATTTCCTTGTAAAATATTGTAATTTCATAGTCAATATGGGCCGTTCATTAGGCAGATGATCGAGCGATAACAATTATGTCAGTTTAGGGTATTTTTCCCTTGAAGGCAACCCTTCCGTCCATTGGGCGAATGATCCAACGATGACAATTATGTTAATTTAGGGTATTTTTCCCTTGAAGGAAACCCTCTGTTTATATAAGGTAATTGTATTGTGGTTGCGTATTATTACTCTGAGCTAGAAAGAGAGATGATATTGTGTGAGAGCAAAGAGGAGATTACAATGGATCATTGTAGGTTGTATCTCTTTACTTTGTTGGATAATATAAAAGAAAGGACTAGTTGTTTCTCCATGGACGTAGCCCGAATTGGGTGAACCATGTATATCTGTGTTTCTCTTGTTTGATGTGTTTATGTGTCTTGTTTCCACAATATTTTATGTGTTCCATTGCTTTGTGATTTAATTTTCTAATACCCTTCAATAATAATAATATTCCATCCAAAAAAGGTTGAATTATAGGAATCGATTTTAAATCATGTAACATCAAGTCTTAGTATGAGGGTTGAACCTTTGTACTATTAAAGTATGTTCCAGATATGTACCAACCATTTATTTATGTAGAGTTTTTACCAGCTAGTATGAAAATCAAGGAAAGAACAATATATCCACAAAACAACAAGAATGTTCAAGCATTGGTTTGATCTTTAGTTGTTCCTGTTTAGATCCATCTCAGAATGAAAGTTAAAACATGATGGATCCAATTAAAACCCCTTAAAAAAAAAAAAAAAAATACATTCTATGGAGATTTGGTGTACCCTTGTTTTGATTCATAACCAAATGCAAGGGGATATCTCAGAATGTTTATGAGATGGCTCAATAGTTTCATTGGTTTTATCATTTCACATAATACTTGCATTTCCCTATGCTAGAGTTGGGTAGGAATAATATCATTTCTCTACAACCATTTGCTATTGTTCATAGCATTTATTTTGTTCAGTATTACATGCATTATCCACTATTTTTGCTCTAGTTTGTGGCCTTCCAGGAGTCATATCTAGCAGTCTTATTATAAGGAAGTCCAATTAGCAAGATTTGTTTTCCCAATCTGAATGAATGGCTAACTAAATGTTTATAACCGTTGTTTGGGTTTTGTTGCATTGTAGACTACTGCAGGAACCAAGAGGCATACGTTGAAATCCATTTCACACAAACAACTTTGAGGATATGATTACTTCTTTACCCTTAAATATGATACCTCTAGCGATATAAATATGACAAAGAGAAATCAATATGGTAAATCTACACATGACTTTGAGTTTGATTATTTATCAAGTCACTTGTACTTTGACATGAATGATCTATCGCTAAGATACGAAGGTTTTTAACAATTTGTTTTCTTTGATAAAATACTATGCAATGAGGCACTTTACAAGTTCTAGGCATGCTCAAACAAAGTTCTCTTTTAGTGACTAAAACTAAAGATTGGAAAGATATCTTATTGCTCTTCTTGTAAACAAGTGTCACTCAAAAGATGATTCTTGTAATGTAAAGATTGTTTCAAAAATAAAGAGCCACCTTCCCTAGTTACCAATGCAGAGTGCATTTTAATGAAAGAATGTTACATAGGTGAGTAGTTGCTTCTAACTACTTTATTGGCAACTATTCTAGGTAAAAGTACCATCCACCTTGATGTTTTTGGTCCTTATTACAGAGGTTCTGAAATTTTAATGATTAAAAAAACTCTATTAGTTTTTTGAGTAATAAAAATAAATTCTTAAACCTTATTCTCTTAACTACAACTTGAGATTTGAACCAACCTAACAACCACTTCTTTTGAATCAAGATCTAAAATAGTGTGTTACCACTACATTTAAACATTATAATTTGAAGTATAAGCAACTTAAACATAGCATACAACTTCATGAAGTAAACTAAATGACTTTATGTTACACATAAATCATACATTATAATTACATATATTACACTCTTTAATGAAAGTGCTCCTAACCACACACCAACCTCACGTTTAGTTTAGGAGTTGGAACCTTTATATATTCTATTCATAGTAAACTATTGTTGACTTCTAATTAGGATATCGATTTTTTTTTCTTTTTTCTTTCGTAATTGATTTGCAATTTAGATATTGGAGAAGGAATAAATAAATTTGTCTTAATGCCTTTTAAAACTTGATGTAAAATAATTGTGAAATTAAAGTGCTCATTTTAATTATAAGGAAACTCTTCATTTTCTAAAATGTCTTCTTATATTAACAATTAGCACTCACTTCAATCCTAATGCAATGTTTCACTTTTTAAATACCATTTTCTGTGGTAAAAGAATCATTATCCAAAATAATAAAAAACTATTTTGATGCCCTACCAACTATATTCATAGGCTAACATATCGAGACCTGAGTGTTGTCGAGACACAATGCCTTTAAACTCCTCACAATGTGTGTCAATTATTCGATAATTACAAAATATCCTCATAAAATTATATTGCATATATTTTATTATTTTTACACAATATTATATATTTATATAGTAAATTAGATATAAGATAATTGATATCTAAATATAATTTAGTTAATGAAAATTGAATATATTTCAATTAAATTTTAACTTAACTTAAATTTAATTAATTAATAATCATTCAGTGATAATGAATATCAAGTAATAAACATGTACATGTTTATGGAAAATATCATATATTTTTGGTTGGTTCACAAATTACAATTTTTATTTTCCTTAAAAAAGTGTATCATTAACCACAAAATCCGTATAATCCTTATTATCATGCATTAAAGAGTACCTCAACTAGTTATGAGATTAAATATTTAATTGCATACTAATTGTTGGCACCTAAAAATAGTGTTAGGAATGCATTTAATAACAAATATTCATTCATCTCTCATAAATTCAATAACGGAGAACATCTATCCCCCTTCAATGAAACTCATTCTAAATTTCATTTAAAATTTGTGTAGAGATTTTAATCATAGTAATTTTGTTTAGCTAGGTAGAAATTTAACATCTAAATTCATAATGCCATTTGTATGTTAACTACATAACAATTTTGTTATGGTTAGTCAAAGCATGTAATCTAAGTGTATATTGGTGGCCACCTACCTATTCCATTAACTCAACAATTTTACTCTAGTTTTTCAAGACTCTAATTGCCAATGCATTTCTTAAGCATAACGACCTAAATGGAGTTTGCATGAAAATACTGTGGCCCTAAGAAGTTAACGTATCAACTGAACTCATCGATACCAACATTCTTTTTGCCCCATCATTTCCTAGGATTAGGGTTTTGGATCTTTAAAGTTTTTGCACCTTAGGGCATTATACTTGATGTTAAAAGATAGTTTTAGACTCTTGTAATGTCTTCTCATGAATGAGTGTAGCTGACACATCTCAATTCAAAGATAAGCTACCACCATTCTAGCTAATTTGTATTGCTTCGAATTCCATATTATTTTCCATTTCATTCAAATAGATTTTGGATTTCATTAATTTTTCCAACACTTGACCTTCGATTAACTTAGTAGATTTGATCACCATGTCATATTTTAAATATTAGTGATCCATTTCCCTCTTTTGTCATATGCTCAAAGTCCTTTTGGTATCCATGTAAAGGCCCTTTTGTTCATTACACCATTTAGTGAGCTTACGATCCCTAAATATCACTTTTTTCTCTACATTATCTTTGTGTGTTTCCATTTGTATTTATGCCTTCATTTTGTTCTTTGCATAATCCAAATCACAAGTTTGAGAACAATTTGTGTTGTGCTTTGTTGTTTCTTTGTGCATGTATCCAACAAGATTAATGTATAGGGAGTTCGGTCTTGAACTAATTGAGCTTAGGAAAGACCACTCTCATCAATCTAATTATCCACTCATGGTAGAAGAAAAGAAAGATAATAGAGCAGGTGGTCATCAAGTTGTTTCTTGAAGAATCCTTCACATGCAAAGGAACAAGATGACGGATAATTTCTCCCAAATCCTTGACTCGCTTCTAATGATAATAGGGACACTCTAAATAAGAAGTAGCTTCAGAGATGTGACAACCTTTAAAGTACAAGTTAACTATGAAATTTCTTTATTTGAAGGCCAAATAGACAAAGATGTTTTGGAAAAATGGTTAAAACTATTAGGGGGTTATTATTCTATCCAAAAAATTTCTGATAGTGAATAGATTACCTTTAGACTCCTTAAGTCCCTTCCCAAATCAAATATTAATGGGGCAATTACTATGAGAGACATGTTCAAGATGAGTCTACAATGTTTAAAGTAGAGACTACTTGGATGTTATTTTGGTAGCTCAATGACAAATTCCAACCATGGGACGAGATTCCTCTTTTTGAGAGGACCAATTTTGACTATTGAATTGCTCAACTTGGATAAGTGAAAGTGTATTTTTGAATTAAATCCCACATGTGCATATTTGATCGGGTCAGCCCAAAAGATAAATTAGACACCCATGGATGACTATAAATACAAGTCAAGTTACCCTCATTTGGAAAATAATCTTGGATCATTCTTCTATTCTCTTCTTTTGGTTTTGGCTTGCATAGGTCTGAGGCAAGTCTACGGAGAATGGGTTCACACGAAGGTGAAATTGCAGGGTCTGAAGCTCGTATCTCTGTTTTAAGGGTTTTGGGTCTCAGCTGCAGGCATGTCATGGAGAAATACTGGCTGCAACCGCATGTTAGACAGCTCATCCATGCAACTGAAGTCTTTCAGCTGCATGCACAACACATCTTCCCTGCGGTTGGAAAGTAGGGTTTATTTTTCATCAATTGTCACAGTTGACCACATATAAATGAAGTTGAATACACTCTAGTGAAGTGATACCTGATTAATACTTTCACTGGAATAGTCTTTTGGATCTTGTTATATTAATGTTGTTGGGGTCATCTTAATGAATATTGTTTAGTTCGTGTTGTTGGATAGTTGTATAGAGGAAGATATGGATCATTGTACTCTCTTTTGTTGAATCATTCAATGACAATCTAATAAGAAGAATAATTTGAAAGGGTTCTCCCCATAGTGGGTTTCTCCCTGGTCTCTGACCAATCCTGGTGTCTCTATGTGTAAGAGTTTTTCTTGTATTGTTCCTTTATGTTCATTTGCATTGATGATAATGTTGTTCTTTCTATATAATTGCATATGTTGCTAAAGAATGTTGTAAATCTGAATAATGTTAAGTTTCTATGGAGTGAATTTAATATGCAAAATGTTGAAATGCAATTATCAAAGCAAGAACAATATAGCCCTAAGAAAAAAATAACATGGTATCAGAGTTGGGCTGAAGAAATGTCATTGAAGATCACCCATATGAAGACATTAATGATGGAAGAAAGAGAAGATGGTGGAGACCTAAAAGAATACTAGGGTTTAAAAGAATCACTAGGCAATTTGTGTATTAGGGTTTGATGAATATTATAAGGTTAGGGTTTGGAAGAAACCCTGGATTATGACAAATATTTGAGATATACACTCTAGAAACCCTAGCATGATCAACATAAAAATGTTCAAGCATTTGCGACAGATTTGAGGTAGCCCTTGATGGGATAGTTTGAATCAGGCCTTGGTTATTGTTGGAGTTGATGAATATATTGAAGGCATCAATGTTATATGGTTAATGGACAGTCATGACTCCTAAAGGTTGGTTCAAGAGGGATAACTCACCTCTCATTAAGATAAGTACTTTTTTTATTTATGTTACTCCTTTATGTCTTTACTCTCTTTTATATTTATTGATTTGATCATTGATTATACTTTCTGCATGTATATTTGAGTATTTGGATACTTCTAACCTCCTTATAAGTTGTGATAAGGGGATCCTACTTGAGGATCATGGCTAGTGAAGGAAGGGAAGAGCTAGTAATGGAAAAAGAAAAGAGGCACTTGATGAAAAGTTGATAAGTGCTACAAATGTCTATGTCAAATAAGTAGGTGCACAAGTATTTGAATACTATAAGGTATGTATGGTTCTTTATTTCAATGATTATGTTTCAACGACAATTCTAGATGGCAAGGTAAGCGCTAAGGTATTATGGGAATGTCACCTTCACAAATGGCTTATGCATATGAAATTTTGATTCATGATACTTATGATGAGGTGGTGGACTTCATAAAGATACATAGAAACATTGATTTTTGATATATTGATGCTCTTGATATTTGGCAAGCATATTTCATTTTAGAAATGATGGATTTCCTTATTCCATAAAGAAGGCAAGCACATTGATTCTTATGGTAGCTTGATACTATTGATAGTGTTTGTGATAAGTAAGATAACCGTGATGATGGAAATGTAATAATAAGATCATTGCTCAAGATCTCTTTCTTGACCTTGGATTAGTAATTTTTTCAATATGGAAAAATTGATTGACATGATTTGATGATTGAATAGATGAAAATTAAGTAATGAAGTGATTACGATCCTTGAAGTATGATGATAAACCTGTTAGTTTCCCTAACCATATGATGCTAACCCTTGATGAAAGACCTATGTTATGTTCATATGTGATGATGAAGTAGTTGATGCTGATTGTTATGTAACCAGCTCACAAAATAGAAGAAAAGATAGATCAACGACTTCAAAATCAACCTCTTCGAGGGGGCAACCTCCTTTACATTACACAAATGAACAATTCCTGGATGATATAAATGAAAAAACATTCTTTCTTATATAGGAGTCTAAGGGGTCACAATATAATCGAAGCCTACATAACAATAATAATATAAGGGCACAACAATAACAATAGTGGGCTTCTATGGGGCGGAATAATAACAATATGGGAACAATAGGGGCACAACAATAACAATAAGGGATACAATGAAAATAGTATTGGGGGAATCACTAGTATTATAGCGACCTAACATGCCCATCTCCTTCAAAAATTGTTGTCCTCAATGCTTGAGTAGCTATGGATGCTTTTGTATAAAATTCTCACCCTCCCATGTGGAATCTTCAGTGGGTAAGTTCTTCTACTTGATGAGATACTCTGAAATTGATTGATTTTGTAGCTGTCGAGTTCTTGTTTCCGTGACTGCTTCAGGTTTCAATATGATTTTTCCTTCCTCATCAAGATCTAGCAATATTGTTTGAACTGGGAGTTTGTCACTTGTAACCTTCTTTAAGCATGAAACATGGAAAACTGGGTGCACTTGGGAAGCTGCAGGAAGATCCAATTTCTATGCCATAGTACCAATATTTTGAAACACCTTGTATGAAACATAATACTTTGGTGATATTTTATTATCCTTCTTAGCTTACTTGAGGGAGATTCGTTTATATGGTTGTAGCTGTAGGAATACCCAGTCACCTACATCAAAACTTCTTTTGCCACGATGTTGATATGCCTGTTGTTTCTTTCTATTCTGTGCCAAAGTGAGGTTATCCTTAAGAGTTGGAGAACTTGTTGTTGATGCTCTATGTGATCTTCCACTACTTGAACCTTAGAATTTTCTCTTAAATATGATGTGATGGATGGTGGATGATATCCATAAAGTGCTATAAATGGGGTCATTTTTTTTGCAGTATGGAAGAAAGTGCTCTACCCCCATTCAACCAGAGGTAATGATTTGAACCATTGTGTTTGTTTATCAGATACAAAGAAACGAAGATATCCTTCCAAACATTTGTTTACTTCATTAAAATAATATGGCAATTGGAAATAAGGTTGTGTGGCAATCTTCATTAAAATAATATGCATCTGAAAGAGACCCCAACAAAAATATGCAATAGGAACATAGATATCCTATTTTCAACTAATTACTTTTTAGCTGTTAACATCCCCACTTATTGGAAAAAACTGAGAAAGATGTTGTACTATATGTTATAACTACACTAACTACTATATGCAACATTTATTTATATATTTATTATCCTATTCTACTTGAGAAAAAGAAATCCCTCTCCTCAAGTATAGGAATATTTCCAATGTAACCATGTGCGTAACAAGCATAAAAATGCATTCATACTCAAGTTTTGAATACAATTTTCAATGCATACTTGAGTATGAAGAACCAACTATTTTAATGATGATGTCAAGAAAGAAGAAAGAATGAAGGAGTGACATGGCCTTTCAATTGCTTGAAACCAACTTTTGACAAAATCAAAATGCTTTTGGTTTACCTCCTTATTTGGCTCATTTAGCATATCCTCCTTTATTGTGCCATGTAGATCTTCTAGCATTAGATGATTATCCTCTTGTGTGCTTAGAGGATCTGTAGATAGGCATGTCGAAAATTCTTCAATCTCAGGTTCTCATGGTTGCTCTCCATTGGATGTGGCCCATGATTCTTTAGTTTCTTCGACAATATTGCAATGGTGGAGATGTTCTTGTGATTCATGGATTTGTTGTTCTTCTATCACTTTTGGAGAGGCAGATAAATTCTTGACTACTGTCAAGATTTGTTCTTCCTGAGAAGCAAATATCCCAGCTGCTCCTATAATTTAAGAGAGTTCTTCCAAACTCTTGAACATCCTTCAATACTGCTTTGCTAGTTGCTAATCCCTGTCATGCACATGGATTAGTGTACGAAGTTCATATTAAAAATCCTAAATAAATAAGAATAAAACAAATGCAAGCAAACCAATTGACATGTACATGAAGCGCCACCGTGCTACTAGGATCCTGTTGTCACCAAGTTATTTGTTCACACAAGTCAGGTTTCTCTTCTTTCCATGGATCAATATAAAGGAAAACACACCTGCAAATAAAAATAAAGAAAAATGAAGCTTTAGATCCTACTTTTAATTCTATGCATATGAAAAAGAAACTAGAGAATCAATTAGAGACAACTAGACTTTGGAGCAACCCCACCACAGTGGATGAGTGGCTCTTCACTCATGTCTTACCATCTTCTCTCTGCCCTTAGGTCATCCCCAATATCACTCAAAAACCATTAAAAAAAAATCCTTACCTATTACTATTTACAGCTCCCCAACAACAACGCCAAAAATGTTGGGGCAGTTATATGAATGATATATTGCCACAAATTAAATTGTCAATTAGGGAGTCGTAACCAGCAGATTTGATGCACTATATGTGTCAGTAACCCGTAAGTTCCTATGTCAGATGAGTATATCTTAGATAAAAAGCATCCAAAACCAATACTAATTTCCTCATACAATTTGAAAGCAAAACTCAGAAATAAAATCTTAATAAGAAATGCAATCTAATGTTTCTTGCTAGAGTAACAAGTTTGTCCATTTACAGGTGCATGAAATAGAAAGGTGGATCTAACTTTGTTTTCCTATAGTAACTGACTAAAATCATCTTACTAGAATCAAGCAAAGCAATCATTCCTAATTTAACTAGTTCTGAAGGAAACTCTAGATTCTAGTACATGAAATGTATGACAAGAGTCTTCACTAACATCGCATGTAGGTGAATGGTGAGATCTTTGATCTTAGCTTCCCTGTTATTCAAAATAGAAATCAGCAATTAAATGTGCAACTTAAGAAATAAAGTTTGCATTCATAAAACTAAGGAATTGTCACTCAGAAATTACTTGAAACAAGACTGAAATCACATTAAATACTTAACACTACATAAACAAAACTATATGCATAATAACTTTAATAAGAGCTTGCCTTGATAGCTTCGATGGGCCCTTGCTGAGCTACCAAGGAAATCTTAAAGAACTTACAAAGCTAAAGAATTCACCAACAGATCGAATTCATCAATTACTGCTCAAATTATTAATTTCAGAGAAATATTACAAAATCAAGTCTCCAACATAACAGTAAAGTTAAAACGTTGTTTCTCTATATTTCTCTAATCTCCCTTTAATTTCTCCTTGGTGTCTGTGTCTAAGTGGCTATCATCTAAAAGACTTATCTTATAAAGAAATGGTGTTACATCAAGGCTTAGTAAAATAGTGACAAATCATACAAAATATTATAGTTTAGCTCTTTTACATGTTCGGTTTCATCATCATGACATGCAGTGCAAGAAGAGGAAGCATATATTGATTTACTATAATAAAATGATGCCTTTGACCAACAATTTCCTCGGCCTCATGAAGACAGTTCGCTCAACCACTGAACCTGAAAAAAAAAAAAAAAAAAAAAAAAAAAAAAAAAAAAAAAAAAAAAAAAAAAAAAAAAAAAAACACTGGTACCAGAATAATACAGTCAATGCAGGTGGTACAGGAGGAGCATAATTGGTACCGGATGAATGCAGGATTGGTATCGGATGTACGCAGGTACTAGAATAACATAGGTGCTGGATCACAAGTACCATATGAGCATAGGTACCAAATTGCTGTTGTTGGTGTCAAATCACTGTGATTGGTACCGAATGAGCGTAGGTGTTGGACCCCTGCTATTGGTGTTGGATGAGCACAAATACACGGGTGAACCCGGGTAAGTAGGAACACAGGAAACTACTGTCGAGTAGGAAAACGTGCAGGCATCGGATGAAAACATGAGTACCAGACTAGAACATGAGTACCAAATTGATAACACTGGTACCAGATAAGTAGGAGTGTCAATACTGGACCGATAATATTGGTACGAGATCAGTAGGAGCACGAGTACCAGATCAATACACTAGTGCTGGAAGAGTAGAAGCATGGTCTAAACATCTATGTGAGCCAATCCAATTAATTAGAGAGTAGAAAGGATCAATAATTCCATTTCTACTACAAGAGAACATAAAAACCATGCTTTAAAATATAAATTACCTCATATATATGCAAGGAGGCTAAAAGTCATGTTTTTGAAGAAGGTGGGCAAGTGGTGAGTAGGTTTTGAGGTAAAGGTGGTAAAAAATAGAGGACAATATAGGTCATTAAAGGCATAAAAAAGGAGACCCAACAGTATTGATATGCACTCTACAACACCTTTAACTATCAATATGCACCATAGTTAGCTGGGTCTCGTTACCGAGATGCAATTCGATAAGCCCACCATATGCAATTCGATAAGCCCACCATATCACAGTGAACATGTCCTAGTTAATGTTTTTAGAAATATTCTTTAATTCTTTGGAAGAACAAACCTTATGAAAGCCTAAAGGATTTTTATTTTCAAGTTCAACTCACGTGTTTCCATATTTTCTTTTCAAGTTCAACTCACATGTTTCCATATTTTCTTTCCAAAATGCGTTTAGTCAGACATGAAGACTTTTTTTATGTCGAGCTTCCCCCTCGAACCCAAAGTCGATTTTGCAATAAATCCACAAACTTGGAATCGAACCCTAACCAAACCAAGTTCTAGTTCCACCTCCTGAATCATCATTTCTCGTTGAGAAAAACATTGATAAAAGCTCATACTCCACACAATTCATAGGAAAAAAAATAAAATTGCAACGATCTGAGTCCACAATTTATGAGCAATCTCGCTTAGGGTTTGAGCATTCAAGGTTTGCCAAAGTCATGATTTTTATTTATTTTTATCTTTTAACAATGTGAATGAGGATATGAATTGGATTGGTTTGATCAAGCGAATGTGTTCTAGTGGAAAATTTCCACAACGATAGGTCATTTCACATTTGATTTACACATTATAAAACAATGCTGCAATGTAAACTATAGACAAGGAATTATTACTGGTGCAAAGTGCGAAGATGGAGAGGAAGAAGACTTATTCTTCCTCCACACGAAGAAGACTTATTATTCCTCCACACCTCTGCACTCCGCACAATGTTTTAAATGGAGATTTGTTTAGCCCTCAACCCCCCTTCGCTTCCTCCCCACCCCTTCGTTTCTTCCTCCACATCTCCACACTCCGCATGGTTATGGAGATTTGTTCAACTTCCAACCCCCCTGCTCAAGAGACCTGAACCTTGTCAGTTATGGCGTCATTGGGCAGAGCATTAGTGTAAGTTTTAGGGCACTCACAGACAAAATGACCACCTTCCACTAAAGGAATTATGTCCCCTCAAAGCTCACTCAACCAATTGAAAATTAGAAAATTATTTTCAAATTTATGAGAAAAATAAAAATATTTAACCTTCTCTAAATTTTAACTTTCGGCTAAAATTGAAAAACACTTGGATTAAAGCAAGTGAACAAAAACTAATAATATAGATAAGATCTTGTAACATTACTTATTGGTTGTAACATTACTTAATGGTGTGAAAATTAGTTATTTTACTTATTTAATCTATTAGATATATTTAACCATAAATAATGTGAAAATTAGTTATTACTTATTTAATTTATTAGATATGTTTAGTAATAAGCCGCAGGTCTACCAAACCAGAGATTCTCGGTTTCATTCCGAGTGGATTCGTATCTTCATATTTAAAATTTGACGGGTTTTCTTAAATATTTTCTTTCTTTAAAGCAAGTGAACTTACCTGTACGGTTGGAATGGGATTGTCTATCTCTGGAACCTTCGACATTAATCCGCGGACAGCTGTTTTTCTTACTCGACGCGTTTTTCACGCGTCAGAGGGTTTGAGTTGGATCTTCAGAAGAGGAGAAGAGTTGCTCAGAAAGTTATGGAAATTCTGGTTATATTTAGAGAAAATCAGGCAAGAATTTTTGTAAATTCAAGTTATAGTTATTAAATTTGTAAATTTTAGGTATTAAATTTGTAAATTTTAGGTATTGTAGATGGTGCTGAATCCATTTCGACCATAAAAATAAAATTCAAACACTGTTTTTACAAGATTTTTGAAATTTTTTTATCCAAATTCCCGCAACTTTTACCATCCCGACAATTACTCGCACCTCGTTAAACGACCCCTTCCGCTTCTTCACGCGTCCAAACAAATGAAAGCGACCCACCTCCGCTTTAAATACACTCCACGACGAGCAATAATGAATCGTTTCAGTAAAGAGGTTCAGTTTCTTGCTCGGCAAACAACTTTCTGTCATCGATTGATCCTTCAGTTAGGGCTTTCTGTCGGTTATGGTTTTTATTTGAAAATTGTTCTTCTCAGATACACAGACTGTGGTAATGGCGATTTCGAAGATTACGGCAGCAGTGGTTATTGAGAAATGGATGGAAATCGTTCCTTCCCGCAAGGAATACATGCGGAGACGGCGGGCATCGAGCGAGAGAAAGTTGCCCCCTATCGCAGAGGAGCGGAGTCTCAGCGACGGCGAGCTCATGGATGGCCTTTATTCTGCCTTTCACACTGTCTCTGATCGCCCAGTGAAGGGCGACGATGAAAGAATTGCGCTGGCAGAATCTTAAAAGCTTTTTTCTGTGCCCGCCGGGCAAAATCTTATAGTTTTGCAAATCAGAGAGTTGTGTATGGGAATCGATATGTGTTTTGGACGCTACAGCTGTAACCATCATATTTTTTTTTTTGTAATTATTTGAATTATATAAAATTCACGGTTACTGAAATCCATTTAAAAATGCGGCCTTTATTTTCTTGAAGTTGTATCTTTCCGCTGTTAGCCGGCATTATTTTGAGGGATTCCATTAATAGACGTAATAGACGTGTATGAAATAACAGGATTAGTAAACTGATATGGGTTTTAATCGAATTGTTTTTATTTTTATTGTTTGTTTGATAGGTTTTTTTATTCTAATTTTTTTTGAATATTGGCAGGAATTTCATGAAACCGCAAATTTGATGAGTAACTCATGAAATCGCACAAATTAATTTAAATGTTTAGGGATTTTTCACGCTGCTGAGCATCGAATATAGAGTCAAAAAAATCAGTGTAAATAACACAAATCAAAATTTTCAACTAAATTTTAGACTTATCACACTAAACTTTTTTGCTAAATTTTTGACTTATCACGCTTAAAAAACTTTTTAGACTTATTTTTCACCATATATCTTATTAGGCTTTCAGCTTATTTTTCACTATATATTTTATTAGGCTTTCATAATTGGTCATGAGGATGTTTACAAATTGGCATGCGTAACACGGTTTGAGCAGCTTGGCTTGATTAGTTACGTAGGGTTATTTATTGTTTTCTTTTTAATTTGAGTCGACTTAAAAAAAATTATTTTTAATTAACAAAAGAAATTGCGGTGGTGAAGAAAATCATAAATACGTTTTAGATGAAGATGATGCTATCAATCAAGTAATGATAAAAATTGTTTTTTGGTTTTATTTTTAATAGTGAGAGGATACCAGAAATGTAATTCTTTTTAAGGTTATTTGATAGGTTGTAATTGATTTGGGGTTGGTAATAATTATGTTGATTGGAATTTGAAACTTTTGATAAGGTTTGATTAAGGTTAATTATAAGGTTTGTCAATAATATATAATTATAGTAATTAAGATTAGCATAATTTGTTTTTATAATTTAGAAAAACAACAATAATAAAAATCGAAATTGTCTTTAAGTTTGAGTTCCACTTAAGGTTCAACTTTTGACTTGAGATGCCTTGAATTTGATTGAACTTGAGAAATTCTTTTAGGTTTATCAAATTTCAAACCTCAAGGTTGAAGTTTAACAAACTTGATGACATAGGTTGCAACTAGAGTAAAAACACTTGCTACTCTCCAATGGCCACTTATTTATTACCCTAGTTGCTCTCCAATGGACGCCTTTATTTCCCTCATCATTGTCTCTTGATGACATTTTCCTCTACCTCTTTTGTGAATGCTCTTAATCTACCTTTAATTGTTTCTAAAATCATTATGACCCTACTGAATTAGACAAGAATGACATTGACATTGCCTCTCCAAATATAATATGAAAGTAATAGGAATCTCCTCCTTTCGAATTGTGACCACCGTCTTCTCGGCCCCATGCAATGCAATAATTTGTCAACCAAGATTGAATATAGTTATTGATAAGTTTAATAGGTCCTTTAAAGAGGGATTCGCATCAGGTTTGGGTGTAGGTTACCATTTGGCCTTCTCTTCTAGGGAAGGTTGTATGACCGAAGAGGCCCTTGCACTAACCATTATGATAGAAGAGAATTCCAACATCTAGACCAAATATATCATTTGCATGGGTTAATATATAGATTCAACAAAATTTGGGCAAAACTTACAGATCAAAATCAATGGATCTTTACAACCTAGGTGTTGGTAATCTAAGAAGAAATCTGCAACTATCCCTATGTTAAAGAGTTTTTGTTCTGGAGTTTGATTCTCAGAAAGACCGGGATCTCATCCATAATATGCCCATGTTTTAGGACAGTATTGTCATTTCCATGAAACCATGGGTCCGAACTTTTTACCCAATGTGACAATCCCTCTCCTAATCCCTGATAGGGGTAAGTCTCCTTAACCTTCTCCAATTTGGGTTTTTTTTTACTCATTGAAATTGATTTGTAATGCTATTGTCAAGTTTCATTACAAGGGTGATAATTGTCCCCTATCTTATATTGGCTAGGAATTGGATTTCTCGAAAGATTTCTTGATAGAAATAAACCTAATGTTTAGTATCCAACAAATAATGCATGTTTTACATTAGAGTATTAAAATTAAAATTAATTTAACTTTAAAATCATGACCTTGTGAGACACTAGGCTTTGATTTATAAGATCCCCTTATTTGCATGACAAGGTACACCCTAATAGCGATTTCACTACTTTTCCTAATAAATTGCATAATACAATATATATTAACCTAAACATGCCATCTTTTAGTATTTTTTAATTTTTCACAAATACATAGTGTCATGTTGAAATTCTTATTATCCATTTGAACATTACAACCAACCAACAAAAACAACTATCCAAAAAACTTAAACATGAACCTATGTTACATACAAATATAATTTCCTTGTTACTTTAAACATTATCACACAAAAAAACATTACATGTAACATGCAAATATAATTACTTTTTATTGATTAAAAAAATTACTTTCAAATTCCAGCGAAATGATGGAGGCTTAGGGTTTGTATCAAACCTGCAATGGCAAACCTACACAGATCCGACGACTCTGTCACAGCTCTCTAGCAATACGAACAACATTAAACAACAAGGAATAGTGCACAAATCATGGACATCCTCTAGGGGGAGGATACGACGCCTCCCTCCAACGATCCAGAAAACATTCAGATGCACACGGAAGACACCAGGAATAAGGCCCAGGAAGAAACGGGAACGGTGCCTAGCATACAAACAGACAATACAGACAGAAATGTAGCTCCCAAAGCAATGGCTGCCTATAAGCTTGTGGCATCTAAAAGACCTAAGATTGAGCTCCCAAGTCAAAGAATCAATACCCAAATCTAGTACATGAAGGATCATGCCTTAATAGGGAAATTTATAGGCTTCTGGCCTACAGAGAAAGCTTTGCATGGATGGATCGCGGCCAAATGGAAACCAAAAGGGCACATTACCCTACAGTTGGCCCCTAAGGGCTTCTTTACGGCAGTCTTCAACTGTATAGAAGATCGAAATAGAGTCCTCGATGGAGGACCATACTTCTTTAATGCAATTGGTATTTATCTGAGAGACTGGATTGAAAGGTTCAACCCAGACAAAGAAGATCTAAGCTGGGCACCAGTCTAGCTCCATTTCCATTGGAGTATTGGGATGAAGACTCACTGCAAGATATTGGAAATGGATTGGGGGAATTCATCAAAATTGCGGAGGAGACAAAACTTAGAAGATACACTTCCTGCGCTCGCATCTGTGTTTATATGCATCTAAGCAAAGCTCTTCCGGATGTGGTAAGTTTATATCACGATGATTTTGAATGGATTCAGTCAACAGATTATGAACATGTCCCATTTCGATGCAGAAAATGTCATGCCCTTGGCCATCTCTTTCGTGACTACCCATCAAATCTGAAAACCTCGACCTCTACCTCCTCAGATAGACTGAATCTTACGCATTTACCAAGGTCAGCAACCGCAAAAAAAATCACAAAAAACCTGCTTCAAACCCTAAAAAACCTTCCGCCAACACTTCAATGCCATCCACCAGCAATAGCTTTGCGATCTTAGCCCAGCCGGAATGACAAGGAGAATCCTTCACACTCTGAGGAGACACCCAAAATTTCATCACAATTCATTCCCACCGGCTCAAAATAGCCCCAGAAGCATAAGCAATCCATAGATCTCACCACCTCCTCACCCAGTATGATACCGATGTGGAAATCTCAAGGCATGGAAGTAGACAATGTGCAGCAGGAAACCATAGTTGCAACAGAAACAATAGAGGAAAGGAGAGAAACCCAACACATGGAGGAGGAGCCTGAAAGCATAGATATTGGAGATCTGGACATATTTGGATTAGAACAAGCTTGCAAGAAAAAAGAATATGACAAGATCCCAGAAAGACAGATGGAAAACTTGGAAGTCATCATTTCCAGAGCACAACAACAAAGAACCCTAGGAATTCAGCCTAGAAGTCAATGGGATGGCAAAAACATTCCTAAAGATAATAAAAAAAGAGGAAGGAAAATAGATCTCCAAAGAACCATCTGCATCAGGGAAATGTTGGTGGAATCAAGGAGATATTCCAAGCTTACAAAGTATTACAATCCTCTACCCAATAATGAATCATGAAGCTCACTTCATGGAATATCAAAGGGCTAAATAGCCCGGGGAAATACAGAATGATAAAAAATATGATTCAACAGGAGAAACCCCAAGTCTTCTTCATGCAAGAAACTAAATGTAACTCTACAACAGTGGGTAGACTCTATTATACTTTACTACACACATCCTTTACAAAACCCTATCCTCTTTTTCTAAAATTAAGTGCCAATGATGGAGAAAGAAATTATTGGGATTAGAATTTGGGTTAGGTTCATAGTTAAGAACAACTTGAGTAGGCCTAAAGGTTAAGAACATGTTCTTCCTTATAAGAGGTCATACGTTCAAATCCATGGTGGGGTAGAGTATGTACACCTCCATAGACTTTAGTAGTCAAATAGCTACATGTAGGCAGGTCCCTTGTCCCACAAACAAGAGGATCTCATATAATAATTTGGTGGTTGTCTTGGCCATGACCTTAAAATTATATTATTATTAAATTCAAGAAGAGAAAGTGTACAAAAACTCAATAATTTTAAAACACAAGGAAAAGAAGAGGACATGGGGGATGGAAAAATTAGGTATGGAGGGTAAGGTGGATGGGATAAAATCTTGGGATCCCAATTCTTCTATACCATGGTGGACATGCTATAAGTAGAGACACCTTCATACACAATGCAGCAATGAATGACGAATCTTTTAAACATGTTAGGAATCTGGAATTCCACTAAAGAGGGAAGCCTAAGCGTTACTTTGTCAAAATAAAAAGTAATTACCCAAGAATATAAAAGATATATGTCTCTAATGACATTCATTAATGCCTTCTTTTGTGACGGTTGGTTGAAGTACCTATAATACTAACATGGCACCCAAATAAAAAATGATTTTGTAACTATGTTTAATCCTTGTGTGTGGTTTATGTGAGTTCCTATGTAAAGGAAACTTGGGCACACAATGTGTGGAGTTGACAATGGGTCGAAGGATTCAGCAGGATTATTAGAAGATGGCTAGGTGTCATCCTTATTAGTGGGCTTAATATTAGACATTCCACATGCACTTGTGCATGGTTTAAGGTGTACGTCATTAGATGTGAGTGCATATATGACCAAAAAGTAGGGGTTTCTAGCTTGAGGAGAGCTAGAAGAATAAGAGAATGTGGGAGGCTATTATTTTAGTTACACATTAATCCTTGTATATGTTGAATTTTTGGAAATTTTGGGACAATGGTGTGTAATTGCTATAACTATAGAAAATGGCATAGCAATAATGTTAATTCTGCTATAGACCTAGCAATATGAGTATATTATTTTGTCCTATGAAATAATGGGTTCCAAATAGTTAAATTTCTCTTAATCAAAAGAGCAATTGCTTAACTTGGCATATATTTGATACTCCTCTAGCACTTGTAGCACCAACCTCAATTGATGTTGATTCTCTTCCTATGACTTAGAATAAATAAGTATGGCATCCAAGAATATAGTGAAAAACTTATCTAGATAATTTTTTAATATGTCATTCATTAATCACATAAAGGTAGCTAGTGCATTGGTCAATCCAAATGGTACCATTACAAATTTATAAAGCCCACAACTTGTTCTAAAAGTTGTCTTATTGATGTCTTCTTCATTAACTCTCACTTGGTGATATCCTTGTTGGAGCCTTTGTTAATTTTGAGGAGTTTTGACCAACAGTAGGGCGGGAAAGGACAAACGGTAGCAACGGTTGGGTGGCGAAATGAGCAGTTATGGGAAGGTGATGGCAAGGTGGTAGCAGAAGGAAAAGGCAGCCAAGGAGATGGGAAAGCGTAGAGGTAGCCAAGGAAGAAAGGAGCCAAGCGAGAACTAGGAGTCCAGGCAGTCAAGAAGGATATAAAAAGAGGAAGAAGAACAAGGAAGAGGTTGGTTGTTGGTTGTTGGTGGTGTTGCTACTATTGTTGTTGAGTCTCGTTGATCATCGAGGTTGTTGCTGAGATACTGAAGGATGGGGTTGCTGAGGAGGTACGCAGATACCAGAGAAGAAGCAGGAAGGGATAGGAACTAAGGAACTGAGTTGTGGAGCAGATCCGACCCAAGCTACTGAGCCGGGTATTCTCAGTATTGTTGATGGCGAAGAGCCAAGTTATAATGTATTATGTTCTGACACTTTAATGTAATTTGAGCTGATGATTGTTAAGACTCATAAGTGTATTGCACATCTTGTATTATGGCTTATAAAATTTTTAATTAGTCTCCTTGTTACATGAGGCTGGTGCTTGATGGATCGATACTAGTACGCTGTTAGTTCTGTGTTATATATGAGGAGTCCCTGTGTATGAGTTTAGGATATCATTATCTTTGTTCCATGTTTTATGAACACATATGTGTATGATCACCTGTGTCTAACTTAGACCCCCTCAATTCCATGTTGACCCCTTCTCCCCTTTTGGTTGTGGTGTGCTTTGGGTGAAACTCTTTGCCCTTCGGGGGAGGTGAAAATGCCAACGCTGTCCTAGACTACAATGGACCATTGTTGGCCTTCCGTGCCTGAACCCGGGGTCTTTTCCCAGATGACTCGCTCAAGCCAACAAATGGTTCCGTTGTCGAGACCTGATATTAGGAGAACCGGTTCAGAATATGGTGTCGAGGGTGTTTAAGAGAGAGATTGGAAACTGGTGGAATCAAAAAATAGACCAATTTGTGGCAGAAAAAGCTGCTTGCAGGAATCAGCCGATCGACAGGGTGCATAAGAAGATCCTATATGCTGATCGTTCAGATGACCAATATCAAAATTTTATGGTGAAAATTCCCTGAGGAACTGTACAATTGGTTGAGGGAACTGAAGCGGCAAAGTCCTTTGAGCAGATTGGCGAGAGCCTGTCATAGTTGGAATTCATCCGAGACTGCACTATTAAAACAGCTATATAACGAGAAGACGAGAGCAGTTGACTTCTAGGTGAGAACTACAATAGAAGGGTACGTAGTTGTGTTTGCTGTAGAAAGCTATCAGTCCTACTCAAAGGTAGAGGCAGTGTTCAACTCCGAGCTAAGGGGGTAATTAATAGGGGAAATACCAACGTGGATTAAGATGCTTTTGGTAGAAGAGGGAATGCTATCTCTAGCCACTGTTGAGATGGAAGCGTAGAACCCCAATATTGGGGGAAGGAACTAAAGGGGAAAATGATTCCCACAAGGGGATAAGGGTGCTGCAGGGGGATGGATGCAGAAGGATTAAAGAAAGGGAGGGATGTTAGAGCACAGAGAAGGGAACTGTTAGCAGATAAGTGGCAGGTAAGAGCAGCTCGGGCCCTAGGAAAAAGAAGGAGAGGGTCTCGCCCGATAGGAGGGGTAATAGAAAAACACCAAGCTGAGATGAAGGGGGAAGAGGACACTAGGGCACCAAAAGATGGGACAAAAGGATGTCAAAATTGGGAAGAGGAGGAAGGACATTCCATGCAAGTTGCGGAAATAGGATCGCAATAGGGAAATGGAGGAGGACTATCTCGGAATGTTGCGGATGTGGGATCGCAACTGGGAACATATGGGGGATCCTCCCCAAAGGTTGCGGAAGAAGAACTGTAGGATTGGCACCCATGCTGGCATGGAGATGATGACAACATGGGTGACAGAATGAGGAAGTTATTTGATGAAGAACCAGCATCCACCAAAGTTCAACAACCCCAACCCCAAAGCACAAGCAGTGTTTTCCCCAACCTTTTCTTGGTACCTTATCACAAACCAGAAGAATTGATCTTTAACCTAACTAAAGCAGCGCGAGTATACAGGCCATGGGAAAAATACAGGATTGATCTCAATACTGGGGGTGACACTAGAACTAGCTATAGCAGTAACTTGAGACTACAAGGGTCGCTACAGCCGAGAACCAATGGTTTTGTATTGTTAGCTAATATTCAGAACAGTACGGAGGGGTCATTTACAAGATACCGAAGTTTGCAGGCAAGGGGAATGAGGATGTGGAGCAACATTAGTACCTCTGCGAAGCCATCTGGAGAGCTTGCCAGACTCCGGATAACGTTCGAGTGGTGGAATTCCAGACCATGGTTGGGGAACAGGCTCTACGCTAGTTCATAAAGTGGGCGAAGCAAAACCATAACCCAACCATAGACGACATTAAGAGAGGATTTGTGCAAGAATTCAAGGCACCACAAATTGATCAGCAAGGGCTATCGGAGTTGTGGGAACTTAAGCAGAGGGAGGGAGATACTATGTGGGATCTCATGTAAAGATTTAAGGATGCCATTTCCAAGCTAAGTTATAATTTGGACCCAAACCACCAGCGAGATTGGTTCATCAAGGTGCTCTTGCCCTTGACCAGGACACTTCTGACACAACATAAGATAGGAACCCTGTAGGATGCTTTAGAGCAAGCATCATAGATAGAAGTGATGGTAGGATATCCCCAAAAATACCGGGGAGGCACAAGTCTTCAAGACCCAAAAATCATGGGCTTGCAAAGCCAGATCATGAACCTGACCGAGAAGCTAAGGGATCTTTATCCCGTACGACTGGCTAGGCCCAATGTTTGGTGCACCCACTGCCTGGTGGAGGAGCATGTTGCGACGAAATGCCAGTGATTACGAGGTCTTAACCAAGCAGGAGGGGTCGGGAACCACTCCTATTAGTGTCAGCCTTTGAAGCCTTCCACCAGCAATCAAACATGTTGTTACAAAGTGGTCTTAGGGTGTCAAAATCAAATTTTGTCATTTCAGTGAGCCTTCAAGTAAAATTTGGTCACTAGGTATTAGGTCTAGGACTTATTTTCACTCCTTCCAAAGTTTTCCAAGTGTCGGTCCATGTCACCATTCAACTGAGTGTACCATCATTCAAAGAGTTGTCATCATTATTTCAAGTTCCAATGGGTTAGTTTACACCTTGTTCGTGCTTCAGTTGTGCTTAGGTAAGGCTCATTTCCCTTTCCTAGGGTTTTGAAGGTAATTTTTATTGGATGGTAAAATCATCAACAAAACTTGTATCTTGATGCTCATGCACCTTCCCTTATCCTTAATGTACCTTCTTAAGCACTTCCCATCACTGATATCCCTCAAATTCATCGTTTTCCCACAAACCCTAGCTTATTGCTAAAATTTCACAATTTTCTAGGCTAGGCCTATGTTTTTCCCTTTTTGACCCCTTCCCCTCGCTCAATCTTTGAAATTCCACTTTCCCTTGCTTCCTAACATCCCTCCCTACTTCCCAAAATTTTCTCAAGAATTCAGAAGCCCCTTATCCCCTTCATTTCTACAAATCCCCTATTCCACACATCATGATAGGTTTTACTAAAATGATGTTTATGAGAAATAGAAGATTAATTTGACAAAAGTGAGAGAGGTTTTTGTGCATAATTTACCCAAGACGAAAAACCTCTTTCAGTTTTTACACAGGTTTCATGGTTTGGGAGAAATGTCAAAAGCATCATTTGCCTCATGAGGGTTGATGCACCTCTGAAATGACCTTAGTAAAATCAAATTTTCTCCTAGATGGAATGATCAAATGACTCTTGATGAGTCAAATGATAGGTAGACACAAATATATTTCCAATGAGCTATCATGAGCTCAATTTGGAGTTCAGGAAGACCTTCAAAAGTTGACTGCAACAACACTTTGCATTTGGGCAACCTCATTATGCACATTTGTGACCAGTCTTGGGAGATTTGACTTTTGACAGGGAAAATGAGATCCAAATTGAAAAATTCAATATTTTATAGAAAGTAGACTCGACAATATTTCCAAAGATCTATCACATGCCAAATTGTGACATCGGGAAGACTGTCAAAAGTGAGTTTGAAGTTGGCACTATGCACTAGAGGTCGACGCTATGCTCCTAGCCATCGACGCTACGCTTTTCACTGGAAGACTTTTTGGAGAAATGGCTTGTATATTTGGATTCAACATGATGAGAGCATCAAACCTAGAAAATATAAGCAATTTTTGAGCAAAAATTGGTCACCAAAAGGTCAAAAACCATCAAAAAGTGACCTCTCTGCCTCTTTTTAGACACACATAAGCAACTTTGGGATATTCCACTTTTTAGGGGGCAAATGACCTCCAAATGCAAAAATTCAAGATGTTCTAGAAACTGGACAGGAAGAAATTTCCAATGAGCTATCTTGGGCTCGATTTTGCTAAGGGAAGGTCTCCAAAAGTAGTTGTGAAGTGGCGCTATGCACCTGGCCAGTGGCGCTACGCATAGAGCCAGTTTGCCCAAAAATCCAGTTTTCGCCTAGTTTTTCTACACGTTGACTTTTCTCTTATCATGGATGAATTTATGATTGTAAATGATGCTATGCTATGTAAATTTAATTGTAAAATGAACTTAGAGGGTAGATTCATTAGTTTGAGGTGGTTTGGGGGTCAATGAATCAGTTTCCATACTTAAAGAGGCAAGCTGTTCCACTGCCTATATTCTTGTTCTTAGTTGGGAAATGGTTGAAACTGCCCCTCTTCTCATGGATTCGACCCCTGAAGGTTAGGATGAGTTGTTTAATGCCTATATTATGTATTTTCTTCCTCATTTGTAAAGGTTGGACTCTCTTGGATGCTCTGAGCTACATTGTACATCTTTACAGTAGTTTGGCAAGGAAATAAACAAGGATTTGCAGCTATTTTTGTGGGATAATTGTGGTAAAGTGTTTTTGCATAGTTTCTTCTAATGTTATTAGTTTTTTCTCATGTGTTATGTGTGCCACAATATAATTCATTCTTTTAGCTAAATGATATCAAGATAGATAGGTAGAATACATTGGCTATAGTGCTCTGCCTTGGGAAACCATTTAGCTTTTGATGTTTTATACTATTTGAAGAGGATACATGATCTTTGCTGCCCTCCTTAGCTCCTCACCAGTCTTAAATCCTACAATCTCATTCAATTTCAAGTGCCAGAACACATACCTACCTCGCCCCATAGAACAACCTACATCCTGACTTGATTTCCTGAACCCAAAGTTGCCTGCTCCATTTGATCCAGCAACAAAACCATCAAAATAAACCAAAAACCATAGAGCTACTATACCTAGCCTAAAATCCAAATTTGATTCAATCATTTCAACTGAGATTGACAATGAGAGAGCCCTCTCCCGACTTGGTAGGGCTAGCTACCATGTTAAGCTTTGTTTGTGGTTATCCAAGGATTGCCTCCATTTAGCTTGAGGTCAATCTAGGCTCTAACAACTTCGATCGCAGGGGTTGCAGCTATTGGGGTGCAAGGACCCTTCCTAGGAAGGAATAACGCAAATTTATGTGAAATTTGTAGAACGTATGGACACCTGCCATGGATGTGTCTAGTGCTGAAAAAGTACTACAATGTCCCCAATAACAACTACTGTGAGTTGTGCACATCGACTACTCATCACATCGATCAATGCTGGGCACTGGATGCTCTGGCAGAAAGACTGGATAGATCCACATTCTAAGTCAATGAAGCAAATCGAGGGGGCGAGGACATGGACGCGGGGGGAGATCGGGGGGCAGAGGACCCCTAAGATGCTACAATTGCGATCAAGAAGGACATGTCGCAAGGGAATGGCTGCTCCCGAGAAGACCATGGTGTTCATAGTGCAGAGTTAACACCCATGCGGCCTAAGACTGCTTGGAACTCATCATGAAATGGGAAGAGAGGAGGAGACATCGAGGGGCTGACCTGGTGAATGTCGAGCCTCAAAGCTACGAAGGTCTCCTGATCCGAATTGGATCCATAAAGAATGATTAACAGAGCCATGGCTATACCAAGTCGGGACAGACTTCAAAGAATTTAAAACATCAATCAAAAACACCTCTAAACCAGCGGCAGTGGCAGTTAGCGTGGAACGATGAGGACCTCGGTCAAAGCACACTGACCGAGGCCCATGGAGACTGCGCATGAGGCGAAATTAGCCCCTATGAGGCCCGGATCGAGAAACAGAGGGAGTTTTTCATGCACATCACTGGGCAAAACCCCTCAAAATGGAGAAGCCCAAGCACTCGGTCATGTGGGAGCCAGGAAAATCGTGGGACAAAAGGCTAAGCGCTAAAGGTGGGACCTGCTTCAAAATTGGCAGTATTGATCGAGGGCATCCATGGGCAGTAAGCAGTTTTGGTGGAAAAGGAGCGATTCCACTCAGCGCCCGACGCGTGGCAAGCAGAGGAGAGAGGAAACCACCACTCATCATGTGCTAACGGTCGAGCTAGTCAACTGTGTGAGATGAGCGAATGGCGTTGGATTTGGGGGCTCCAGATCTAACGGCTAAGATCGCACCCAATGGGGAAGATGGAATTGACAGGGGATTAAGCCATGATATGAAAGAATTTGAAGTCTAAATTGATCGCCATGGTGGCAAATGACTCATTCCATAATGTAATTGAAGAAACGAACCGACGAGGCAAGCTAGTGCAGTTCGTAGGAGGACAAGTGGCCATCCCTGTCAGTCTATTGATGACGCTGAGAATGAAGAACTCCGAGCACAGCTTCAAGTAGGTGAATCAATGGAGGCAGAAGAGGAAACGAACAACCATGAGCTTGAATGGATTTAAATCCATGTACAGACCAGACAGAGAAAAAAAAGGGAATTGGGAACCGAAAGACAGAACACCTAAGACAGAAGACAGAGTAAGGAGTTAGGAACTGAAAGACAGAACACCGAAGATAGAAGACAGAGAAGAGAAGAACCAGTGAAGCAAAAAGCAGAAAGAAGAGAGAAGGGCCGAGTTGACCAAAGGCAGCGTCGAGCACTAGGGAGCTTGAGGGATTCAAGCCATCCCTGAGAGGTTCTGTCAGACTAGAGAGGTCAAAGAGCTGACAAGGAAAAGAGTCTGTGTACTCTAGTGGCTTGGGGAATCCAAGAACCACCCTGCCAAGGCAATCTATTTCAGGAGACTCACATTGAGCTCCTTCATTGTACTTTTCTTCTTCAAGACACAACAAAAGAAGGCCACCACTAAGAGCTGGACCAGAGATGTAGCCCTGGAGTATAGGGTGAACTCCTTATTAATTTCTTGTGTTCTTGTATTTGCTTACTGAATTTCTCTACTGTTTTCCATTTCAAGTGTCTGTGTATTTGCAATCTGATCGATTCGTTGCTTAAATAACATAGAGACACACCAACATATGATTATGTAATACCTTCATTTAATAAATCTTTAACTGAGGTCACTCATAGGGTGATTATTAGATCAAGTGGTATCAGAGCTCTAAGCTGTAAGGTTAGACAAGCTTGTGTTGGTTTAGCTGTTGAATGCTCACTAGAT